>JAAIXJ010000672.1:0-93186 GCA_013403705.1 Heliconius hermathena | reverse complement strand
TCAGTGTGTTAAGTAAATAATTCTGTGGTATAAGCGGGCAAAGCCGCGAGCGGGTCGCTAGTAAATAAATATAATTCCTAAGGATCCTCTATTACATTGAGTTACAAATAAACAACGAACAATGAGAATTGTAATTTGGCTTACAAATTACAATTCTTGTTACTACGACTACAATTACACGTGAGATTAATTATGTCTAATGACAAGGACAACAATTAGCTTCTTAATCGCTCTTCTAAAGTCTCTGTAAATGTTCGCTTTAAGTTTACCTAACTTCACAATTGTTCTTTCTTAAATATATAGCTTTACTTTGATATGTTAAAATTGACATTTTCAATTAAATTACATTCGAGCGCCGATCGTCCAAGAGGATAACAACGAGAGGGTAACAATCGTTAAAATACTAAGGTTCATTGCATTAGTAAACAGTTTATTGTCTGATCCTGCCTGTTCTTTTACTCATCTTCCTTACAAGGCCCTCTTTCAGTGGCCAAACCAGAGTTACACATTCACGTTTAGTAATGAAATAATAATGTTTTAATCACATGTCAAAACATGAACTGTATGGAGCACCGTCACAGCTCTGAGCGGGCCCGTTACAGACACCGCCACCAGCGCCGCGAAGGCGACAGTCCAAGCGCCTTGCACCAGTGCAGTGACGGCGTGAGCACCCCAAAATACACAGTAGTAGATTGTTGTATTATACTTTGAGATACTTAGTCTTTACTTTTTTAATTTAAAATTATATCACTCATTGTAAAAAAATGTATTGCGTCTATAAGATAGGCTAAATATGACATATTATTAAAAAAATTGAAGCCATAAAATTACATTATGTAACTGTTTCTTTTATTTAACATAAATAAAACGGGAACACGGCTCAAGGCCCAACACAGCTAGCGTACCTTGATCTATGGTGGGTGAACATTGAATTGAAATATATTTTTTATCATAAAGTTTGCATTTAAGAGCAATAACAAAATGATAATAACTAAAGCACATTTTTTTTGGTAATTGCTCGGTATTAGATGTACTCGTATGTGCACTCCTTTCCTTTAATCAACTACATCTCCCTGAAAAACTCAAAATCGTTAAAAATATATGATTTTATGAATTATTTTCCGTTTTCCGTTTTTACAATCAGATATGAGCCTCCCACGGACTTTTAAAAATCATTTATCGTTATTATCTTACTAAATAGACATTTCTTTTCCGTAACATTCATCAACTTATAAGACGGTAAAAGCGAGACAGTAACACATTAGTGAATTCATTTCATATGCCAACCAACATGCCTCTGATCGGACCAAGACATGACTTTGATCGTACAGAGATACAAAAGCCCACAACATTGACCTGTATATACCGACTTTAATAATTTTCGCTAGTTGAGTGCCGAAATACGCGTTTTTTGCTATATTCTTTTTTAAAGTAAATGTAGAAGTACTTTTTTTTTCAGAAAATCAAGGGACCGTAGACTTGAGTATATGGTATCAATTTCAACTTAATATCTCCAACAACTCCTAAGATACAGGCTCTTGACCGACCGACAGACAGACAGACGATCGGACAACAAAGTGATCTTATAAGAGTTCCTTTTTCCTTAAGAGGTACGCATAAATCAATTCATAATTAACATAATATGAATATAATCTGAGTAAAGTTAATAGATAAGCATAGATAAACATAATAATAAATAACAAATATGAATATTCATGAATAAAAATAATACTAACAATTTTATAACTCATTGATTATTGTAAAGGGTCATTGTTTCATTGATAGTAAAGTCAAATAATTTTATTCAAAATTAAGTTACGTGCTTCAATTTTTTGAACGTCCAATAATAATTTGCCACCAGTTCACTAAAGTTAATGCCTAATATGTGGCAATGTTCATTTAAAACAGACTGGACCGAGCATTTTATCTCCCTAAGGCGCGTTGTCATTTATATAATCATTAACAACAAATTAATTAACGTTAAAGTCAAAGTTAAAGTACTTTTTAAATTATGACATGGAACATTCTCGGAGGCTTTTTAGTTTCTTATAAATCTGTAAGTTATCAGCATATATATGAAAGGGAAGGAGCATAGTAACGGAGTTGTTGAAAGTGGAAAAAAGAAAAAGGAAAGGACCCCTGGGGAAACCCTGGGGAATAAAAAGCATTAAAACGACACGTGTATGAAATATGAATGTTGGAAGTTTTTAATACGAATACTTATTATAATAATTTGAGTAAAGTATGTATTCGTAATGAGCTCACCGTCGTAGATTTCCAGAAATGTCGATTAAAGTGGAAGTTTTATACACTTGCCAAATGATTTGTTCAATTATTATCTTTTTCCTAGGTCATATGTTAGTTGATTAAAGATATCTAAATGCGAGTTAGTCGAGTCGACAAAATAGTATCTACAGCGCTATTACGGTCACCCATTAGGTAATGGAAGTCTCGACGTTCTAATGGTGGCAAAGGGTAGTACTTTGTACGCGTGCCTGAATTAGCATTCCCCTAACAATTCTGTTTGATTGTTTAACATTTTATAAATTGTCTTCTTTCATGTTTCAAATAGAATAAAATCTATTATAAATTATAATTTATAATAGACAATATCTGCCTAATTTTTTTATTGTATCATAATGGATTTTAAATAAAAAAATGGCGAAAATCTGAACTGAGTGACAGGAAAATTGACTCAGGAAAATTTTTCAATATTTGCATGCGACTTAAAATCCTAATAAAAATTGATATAAATACTTTAAAAAGTAATTGATCACATTCCATTGTTTTATTATTATATTAGGATGTACAATGAATAGTTTATTTGATAAACTTAAGTAGATGTACTGTTCTGTTTATACCCGTAGATTCTGGCGTTTTAAGCATTCATATAAAAATTACATAGGGGACTAAGCACAAATAATAAACGTTGAACAACATTAAAGAGATGGAGAACTTTATGAGGAATTTTGAATGAAAATTTAATTTAAGACAGGTGAAAAAAATGTCTCAAGGAACTAGTTCTCCCGGGTGGCTGAGAAGGGTAAAACCGCTCGCATTGTGAATTGATTCTTGGCTCAGACTAACACCAGTCTAGCATGAAAGTAACTTTGTTCCATCGTTGTGGACACGGCCTAAAGGAGCACAATCCGACAGAAAAGCCCAGCTATGAAACATCGATTTTACCTAAGAGGATAACCCAAGAGGATCTAACTGCAAAATTTAATCCGTCTGTGTTACGGCACGTAAGCCCCTCGAATCTTGGGGGCAACGAATTGTGAGTCCAGGTGGAACTGTCTCTGTCTCTCTTTCGCTGGCAAAATATGCTTCGATCATGAGTGGGAGGTCCAAATTGTTATCAATGTCGTCGCGGCCCGTTTTTGGCCGGCCCCGAAATGGGATGCGGACACTATTATTTCCATTGAATTGGACGCCTTTGTTGGCGCTGATTTAAGCGCAATTTCGGAATAACAGGAAAGGGCTCCAGAACGGGGATAGTCGCTCTGGGTCATCGAATATGGATGAGGAAGTCCAAATGAGGCCAAATGAAACAATCATCTATTTATGTCGGATAAATCGTCCTAGCTGTTGGGAAGAGGGCTCTCGATGAGGCCAAGCGTGAAGAGCGTTGGTTGAGGACAGAGAAGGAAGTGGCGGGCATATCTGCGGCAATTCAGAACAGAGAGAGTTCTAAGCCCTCGGACGTGTTACTGTATTAAGGCGCGGATGAGCCTCTCGTCTCTGACTTGCATACTCAAATTTCGGATAGCTTGGCAATTATTATTACATTACGACTACATTGCTCTACTTATTACTACATTATTACTTATATCAGCTTCACGTTGTATCCCGCACAGTGCAGGGTAGGCAGAGGGAACCTAATGTTAAGACACTCGTTCCTCACTTTATGCGTGTTGAGTGGCAGAACTCAACGCCGCGCTTGTCCTTGACACCAGAGCAAGGAAATGGAAATATACTTTTTAGCTTCACGCTGTATCCCGCACACAGCAGGGTAGGCAGTCGTGGCGCAGTGGCACGAGGTGTGACTGTAAAACCGACTGGTTGTGGGTTCGATNGCACGAGGTGTGACTGTAAAACCGACTGGTTGTGGGTTCGATCGCCACTCGAGGAGATGAAATATTAACTTAAATTTATATTTCCATTTTTTCGCTCTGGTGTCGAGGTTAAGCGCGGCGTTGAGTTCTGCCACTCAATACGCAATGCCTCCAGAATTCGGCAGAAAGTGGGAAACGGAGTGTCTTAACACCAGGTTCCCTCTGCCTACCCTGCTGTGGAAATATAAATTTAAGTAATTATTTCATCTCCTCGGATCGCACCCACAACCAGTCGGTTTTACATTCACACTTTGTGCCCCTGCGCCACGACTGGCGTTATTATTACTTAAACATAAATAAGTTGTAAAGAGCGTATAAAAATTTCAACGTAGCTTGATCAGAACGTATGTCTTAGCGGTCAGAGCGCCTGGTCGGTTTCCAGGATGCGCGGGTTCGAGTCCCGATACGTTAAAATTTTTTATACGTTTTCTAAATAAGTATTTTTCTTTCCTAAGTGTGGAATAACATTTTAAAAATGTTAAAAATATTTAATAAATAGCATTCTCTCCTGCCTAATATAATTATAATAATGATAATTCTTAAAAATTACCTTGGGTAGCGGAAATTTGTAAAAATTTCCCTACAGAGATACTAACAACATAAATAAGTTGTAACAAGCATATAAAAATTTCGACGTAGTTCGATGAGAACGTATGGCTTAGCGGTCAGAGCGCCTGGTCGGTTTCCAAGAGGTGCGGGTTCGAGTCCCGCTACGATCAAAATTTTTATACGTTTTCTAAATTAGTACGTAAATAGCTTTATTTAATTAACCACAACTAATTTTTGACGTTTTATTTCAGAGTATCTCCAATATTAATAAATTCGTATGCCGCATGCCGAATGAAAGATCAACACAAGTAAAACTGACAGCTATCAAACACCTGACAGTCAGCTACGGTGTTGCCATAAATAAAAATAGCAACTGACATATTCGATAGACAAATTCTCTTCATTGTACGCAACAAAGATTAACATTATGGACTTTCAATAATTTAAACAATTATAAAAAAAATAATTTGGAGAAGGACAAACAAACGAAATTAATAACAAAAAATATACTAAGCCAAATGAATGAAAAGTTAAAGCCAATCAAGGAAAAAATGTCAAAACAGAAAAACTTTTTGAAAATCTAGAAAAAATGGAGGACAACTTAGAAAAAGAGAAAAGGAAAAATAATAATCTACTCTTTGGAAAAGAGGAGAAAGATTTAGTCTTACTACGAAAATTATCAAAGACAGCATTTCAGTAGGAAATTATGACATACAATATATCTACCCTACTGGGAAACCAAATTAAGAGAAAGTTAGGCCTATCCTATGAACCTTGGCAACAAATTGGATTTTACGAAATAAGAAAAAATATTTACATAGCCGAAGACTTTCTGTAAGAAGTATTAGAAAAAAGAAAGCTACCTTTGCCGAAACTGAAAGAAGAGAGAGAGAGAAAGGAAATTGTGCTCACATAAAATACAACAGACTCGTCGTTACTCGATATAATGAAAAAATGACTCGTAATAATGAAAAACGAAAAAGAGAATCAACTGCACTAAACAATCACAACAATCTCAAAAAACAAGTCAACACAACAATTTCTACAAAAAACGGTAAAACCAATGCCTACTAATTGTATGTATAATGATGGGAGAGAGATCTAGTCGGAGTTCCTCTCTCTCCACGATAAATAAAGAAAAATAGCAATTAGTGGTTATTGTGCGGTTGACAGACCACCACCCTTCAAGAAAACTCTTAACGGACAAAGAAACACACTAACGATTTTCAGAATTAGAAGAAGCCCTAGCGAACATCAAATGGGATATAATTGCTCTGAGCGAAGTTAGAAAGCTAGGAGAAAATATTGAAGAGTGTAATGAGTTTATATTTTACTGCAAAGGTGTTAAACAAGGTATGTTTGGGTTTGGCTTTCTGGAAAAAAATCATTATAAACTCAATATAAATAAATATTTGTGGAATATCAGACAGGATTTATGTAAATATAAAAAAAACGATAATACGCTCCTACCGAACTTCAAAAAGAGAAAAACGTTAATTCTATAAAGACCTAACTGACACGATGCTTAATTACAAACAGTAAAGTAGGTACAAAATCAAATTCTAACGAATATGTTGTTGGGTAATTAAGTACTGGCCGACTTAATGACAATGGACAAAGACTCGTGGAATTCATATTCAAACAAAGCCTTAAATTGATGAACACCTTCTTCAAGAAAAATATAGCAGAAAATGGACGTGGATATCTCCAAATAAAAACAAATCGACCATTTTCTCTCCAATATTCCCTAAACATTCTGAGATGTACATACAGTGAATAAATTTAACCTTAACAAAATCCACAGAATGCTTAAAAGCATTAAAACGGAAAAAGAATTGCACTCATTCGAGAACACATGGTCACAAAAACAGGAGGCGTAAATAAATCGATAAAAATTATAAGGGAACACTCACCATGGATACTACAATTAAGGCAAAACAATAGTTATAAAATATATTTAACTACTGTAAGAAAACATATATTAACTATAGCAACAATTTTTATAAAAATATTTACAATCCAGATTATTTTGACATAAAAAACTCTGAAGATTGATTCTTATAAGTCAAATAATGGATACTTTCCCATATATTCTACAAAGCTTCTTAAAAGTACTATTGATGTAACAACTAAGCCATTGACAGACTTATTCTACTCTCTGCTACTAATAGAAAAAAATCCAATACATTGGACAAAGTTTACAATAATACTACTCTATAAGACAGAAAGTAAAGACGATATCAACAATTACAGACCTCTCAGACTAATGTCCAACGTGCACAAAATATTCCCCCAAAATCCTACTAGGGAGTATATCAAAAATATTAGATGAAAATCAACCTAAAGAGCAAGCTGGATTCAAATCTAATTTGTCAACTGTAGATCATATGATCTACAGTTGACAAATTAGATTTTTTGACAAATTAGAATTAGTTGCATATGCATGTTGTCAAACAAACAATAGAAAATTGCAACGAATATACAAAGCCATTTTTTATTATTATATTTCGTTTGTTGACTACAGTAAAGCTTTTGATTCCAAACAATACGACTACCAAACGACTCATCAAACAAATCTACTACAACTCTGTTGAAAAAGTACAACTCGAAAGAACTAGAGAAGAATTGAAAATAAAAAAGGAGTTAGGCAAGGCGATCCATTATCACCAAAATTATTTTCAGAAGTTTTAGAAAATATACTAAAAAAATGGAATGGGGCAGTTTTGGGATAACTAGAAAACGGACTTAAACTAGATAATCTTAGATTTACTGATGAAGTTGCCCTGTTTTCAGAAGATTCGACAACATTGCAAACTATGCTTCAACAGTTGACACCCGAAAGTTTGAATGCAAGCTTGTTAATCAATATCGAAAAAACTAAAGTGATGGCAAATATGATAATGAATACTATAAAACTTAATGATGGCCAAATAGAATATGTTATTGATTACATATACTTAGAGCAGGTTATATTAATAAAAGACCAACCCTTAAATGAAATAGAAAGGAGAATTGGTATGACATCATAGCGGTACTGGTCATTAAAAGAAATTTTGAAAAATGTAAAAGTACCTATCTCAGAAAAGAGGAAAGTATATACCACATGCATCCCTCCTTGTCTCATTTACGGTTGCCAAACATGGCCTCAAACATTAAATAACCAAATGCTTATGGTGTGCCAACTAAGTATCGAAGGAAATATGATAACTATCAAAAGAAAAGATAAATGGAGAGCTGCCAAGATCAGGAAAATTACGAGGTTTAAAGATATATTACGCAACATACAGTTACTAAAATGGAAATGGACAGGATGTAACGGAGTGGTACTCCATAGACAGAAAAAGAAAAAGGGTTAGGCAAGTAAAAAGATGGGAAAACGACCTACCTAAACATTAGATAAAGCTAGTCAACGCAAGAGGTTATTGGAGGAAGCCAAGACTACCTGACCAAACCGAAAATATTAGATTGACATATTAAAGTGGGAAAGTTAAAAAAATCTATATATAAGTATTGAAGATAAGTACATATATATAGCCGTAGTAGTTTAAAAAATAAGAAAAGTAAACAAGCCGAATCCCAATAGTAGATTGTACCTAATTATACTTAAATGTAATTAGTAAGAAAGTTAATTGGTCAGTAAATACAGGCTATTTTTAGTTTTATTTATTTTGCCATATGAGCTGAATTATACGAACGCCTATGATAATATTGCTTTATTTCCATGGAAATGAATAAAATGAACAACATTAAGGACGTTCAGCAATCCTTCTATGAGCGCGATGAAAAGCGTTCACATACATGTATCCCTGGCTTCGGCAGTTCTAGATCCGGCCGTAATACTAGACCTAAATCAATGTGAACACGAAACCTGAAGTGCTAATATTCAGTTTACTCTGGACCATGCCAGAATCTTAGATAGAATACAAAATACAATAGAATCTGCTAAGAAAAAGTCTGCCTTACACTATAAAAGTAAAGAAATGCATTACACTTATTTCTCGAAAACAAATGTCCACAAGCAAATTATTAGTCAGCATGCAAAAGAAGAAGCAAAATAAAGAAAAATTGTTAAAAAGATGGATAGAAATCGAAGGGTTTTCTAAAAAGCAAGATATTCGCCGATGCTTTGCTTCAGAGCTAGATTTAAGATCCGAGAATTAGAAAAAGGAAGTATAATAGAGATACTTGGCACAGACAATTTTCAATCAAATCTGGGACGACGAGCTAGTCCCAAAGGTGAAAGCTTTAAATAGATAGAACAACCAAGCCAATAAGTATATATAGTGAGAAATTGTAAGAGCAAAGTCCTAGCATGTCGCTAAATTTAGTGAGATTGAGAGCTAACCGTTCAGGACTTGTCAGTTTTCAGTCAGTTCAGCTTGATCCATTTGATCACATACAACGTAGAGCCATTCGAATCGCTGAAAATACAATATGAATATGATGAAAGACTTGACAACGTAATACAAGACATAAGAACCAATGAACTAACCACAGAGGATATTTAAGGACGTGCAAAATGGAGTACGTTGTGTCTTTAATAGCCAAGTATAGTAAGCCAAGCTATAGTAGCCAAGAATAATAGCTAACCTGATAGAATAAAAAGCTTATATTACGAAAATGCACAGAGAGAGTTAAGTGTAATTCAAATAGTTATTGGTCGTGATATTAGTTTGGTAAAAGGCGACGGCAGATCTATAACAGATAAAATTAAACAATTTCGTAAAATTCTATGAAGTTAATTGTTATCATTGAAATTATGAGTAGGATGCGGAATTTTAATAATACCTATATATCTGTTTGGATGACACTTGAAAATTTACCATAAAAAGGTTTTATAGTTACAGTTTCATCACAAAAAATTGTAAACTTAAGTTTGTAAATTTTTATAAGTCCCCTTTCCTGTGAATTGAATCATGAAGTTCGTCCGTAAACTACGATCTTCACTCAAAAACTTGATCTACAATCTTTTAATTTTCATAATTCCATCTTTTAATCGAATTCACGTGGAAAACATAGAACGAAATGTGACGTAGAATCTTTTTGCCTATCTGCAGCTTTAATGACCTCATGTGATAAATGGAAGAAACATGCTACTTGTATGTTATATAAAGATAATGAAGTGATCGCCCATGATGACGTTCCTGGCAACTAATTGGTGATTAATTTAAATGATTTAATTACGTACCTCATAGGAAAAAATAAGTAATTGTTAAAATTTTACTACTGATAAACAAATTACATATAATATATATTAATGACTCCCGTCACCGGCTACGGACGCTTGAAATATACGAATGATTATTTAAGTATATTTAAGAAAAAGCTGGCTAAGCGCGAATCGGACTATCCCATCGAGAGTTCTGTACTAATTTCAGGATTGTAATTGGGTAATACCTTATAGGTTTTGATATAGCGGCGAATAAAGTTAAGTTTGCGGGTAGATACACTTATGCCAAGTTTTATTCTTTTTTTTTCTATAAAATGTCTATTTCTTTTTTGATTTGATCTTTTATTTGCATCCTTTATTTGCAATATTACTTTGTCTTAAATTTCATAACTGTAGGTCTACCTAAAGTAGAAAAAAGTAGAATTTCGTACAAAATGAAGCGAAAACGATAGATATTTACCTATCTTTTGATTGCTTTATATTAATTTCTGTGCTCCAAGGAACTGACAACTTGAATATCTGATATTAATTCCAGTTTGATACCTAAACGCAAACTCAAGTAAACCGGTTTTGGCAGACGGACAAACGAACGACAAAGTGATTCTATAAGGGTTCCGTTTTTTCCATTTGGGTACAGAATCCTAAAAATAGATTAATTATTTTAGTTTGGTTATTTCACACTGTATCCCGTATACAGGAGGGTAGGCAGAGGGAATCTAGTGTTAAAATATTCCGTTCCACACTTTCCACCGAATTCTGGAGGCATTTCGTGTTGAGTGGCGGAACTCAACGCCGCACTTTTGTCTCGACACCAGAGCGAAGAAATGAAAATATATTGTTTTAAATAAAAAAATATGAAATATTTAGTGTTCCTCGAATGGGGATCGAAGTTTGAACCTACAACCAGTCGCATTAACAGTCACACTTTTTGCTTCGGCGTGGTCTCGTTATGTATACCTACTATTATGCATTGAATAAATCGTAATTTAAGAATTTTGAGAATTGATTTGATTTTGTTTGTTACTTAATAGAAAAATGTTTAGATATTAGTTCTTAACTGCACGCACACTGCAAACGTAGTTTTTCCCATATAAATACCGATTTCGCAAAAAATCCGTTTTAAAACATAGATTATTGCTCCACAAATCTTTATCTATCATTGAGAAATTGCAAGCACTACGTGGATGCTTGAGAGCGTGTTAAGTTACATTGGATAATCTTAAATCATGAAATCTCGGTCTATTTTATAATCATGCAATCTCGAGTTTCTTCTATCATAATACAAATAATAATTTAAAAGCTGTAAAATAACAAATATTGGAAACTAAAGATTTAGCCAATTTAATAAAACATTTCTATTAAACTCTTTTATGAAGTTTATTTTACTGTATCAAAATAGCCTTTATTTTACACTATAACCCTCTCTACATTATAATGTTAGTCCCATAATTGTCGGCTTAGGAAATATACATTTAAATAAATATTTCAATTCCTCAAGTGGGGATCGAACCCACAACCAGTCGCGAGTAAAGTCATACTTTGTGCCCCTGTCCCACGACTGGCCTCAAAATATTAATAAATTATAATTCATTACCCCGAGTGGGAACTGAACCCCCAAGTAGACGGTAAATGCACGTGCAGGGCAAACGCAGAGTTTCCCGAGTAAACTCCGATCCCGATCCTAAATCTTGAAATCTCAGTGTTTTTATCGATTTACAAATCTCAGAAATTCCGTAAAACAGTCTAAAATAACTGTTATAGCAAATTTGTCGAACTGAGTATTTTAACTTGACATAACTTTTTTATTAATGAACTGATTTTAATAAAACAGACTCTTTATGTTATTAGAAGCTTGCCAAAATCCAATAGTGGAAACCACATGTAAATCGGTTGAGCCGATTCTGAGATTAGCAATAACAAGCGCACAGACAAACAGACAAAAGATTTAAAAAATCATTGTTTTGGGTTCTACTACTGTTTTTTCTTATAATATCTTACATGTACATACATCGATCTGTTACGATTTTATTATAAGTAGAGACAACAATTATTATTAATACACATATGTCTAAAAATATTTATAAAAACAAAAACCCCGACTGCATAAAACTTAAAAGAAAATAAACAAGCCCAATAGTTTATTAGGATTAATTAACAGTGGGGACCTATAAGTAATTCTTTAATCAATAAAATCTTTACCAGGAACCCTGCATAATTTAAAGACGTCCCGACTGTTAATCCTAATAAACTTGTTTATTTTCTTTTAAGTTTTATGCAGTCGGGGTTTATATTTTTACAAATATTTTTTTATTTTTTACTTTTTCGTTAGAATTTATTATGGTATTGATAATCATGATATAACTTTTTGAAATCCTCGTATTGAGCTCTTGAATTTGATATCCATATTGTGGTATTCGATACGGAATTTTTTTTTTCACTAAGTCCAATGGCGTCCCACAGGCGCCATGATTGGGTTTTTTTAACGTCACCTATTTAAGAACACTTGGGCTTCTAATACGAATCTAACGATACCTCAATTATGTAAATCTGTTCAGCGGTTCTGGAGATATGAGGTAATAAAGAATAATACATACATACAAGATACGCGCGAAAAACATAACCCTTCCTTAGCAGTCGGGAAATATACTTATGTTTATTAATAATAATTGTTCGGATCGACCTTCACTTATTAGTCAAAAACTCTCGTGCAAGATGATCGGTCTGGTTGCCTCTATTGCTTTGATTACATACTTGGGCGTCCGTTGGTGCAAAAATGCCTGTAAACGGCCTACGAAGAATTTTCCACCAGGTAACTGATTCAATTTGTTGTATAAATTTTGTAAAATCACAACAAATAATATTTATATAATACATATTTAAAAACAAATGCGAATCGGCTCCCATCGGCTTCCACCGAGGGTTACAACACCGTAACAATTTTAGAATTGTAATTCGTTTGGTATGAACTAAACTACAATTATTAATTATCAAGTTTGTTATAGTTTTTATGTTTGTTTATATAAATATAAATTTTATTTTTCGATTTTTCCTTTTTAAAACTTAAGTTAAACTGTAAGTTAAATTTAATAATTGTAGGTTCTTCGGAAAATACTCTATACATTTTAAAGTAATAAACATAATTTTGCCGGCGTATACACTCATTTTTTTGGAAAGTTAAAGTTCATTAAAAGTATGTACTGATTATTTTTATGAAGATAATATGTAGGTTTTGATTGCGCGATGAATTTCATACAAAACGCAGCAAAAAAAAATGCATAAAAGGTCGTATCTTTTGATTCTCTTACAAGCTTGTTTTGTTTGCGCCAAGGGTTCGTAGATCGAAATAATTAATATTAATTACAGTTTGATATCCATAATATCATAGACATAGACCATATATATGGTCATGACAGACGGACAACAAACTGATCCTATAAGGGTTCCTTTTAGGGCATGGAACTCTAAGAAAGTAGCTTGATAATGCCAACTCGTAATTTATGCTTACATTTTTTTGAGAATTGAAATGACAGAGAGATACACAAGTAATTTCCCACCAATATCTGTTATAATTGCTTTTCCTGAATGTGTAGTGAATGATTTTTCCTGTCATTATCTCCTTTTCCACTTTTGAAAAAATGTATAAAACAGATTATAAAATAACTTTAAAAATCGTTCAAAATCGGAGAATTCCATAATTGACGAAATCTTGTAATGTGTGATTCTCGCCTTTTGACACGATAAGCATTGTCTTGTACATTTAATTGCGTATTTATTCATACCAGGTCAGAAATAATGACTTAATAACATCTTCCTTGCTGCTTTGATTTGTGGGTGCGTTATGTCAAGTAATGTATTGAATATTGTTTTTTGAAATATACGCAGTAGATACTGTAGACCAGTCAGAATTAATTATCCTTTTCTGATTCAATAATCTTGTAATGCCATCGATTAATCTCTATAACGCATATCGACGAATAAATGATGCTTTTCTAAGAAAATTCCTATACTTCGTAAATCTTCGTATCGGCAACCTGTGTAACTGTAACCTGTGTAAAAAAATACTTCCTGAAACTTTTCCATTATTACATCAGTTTTTCTGAATTTGACCCTTTCATCTTCCGAAAATCTCAATATGGATTTTATGATAAATTGAAATTCTAATTCCTCTTGAAATTCTAATCAGTGAGACCTGCTCGTGCAGTCGTCAAACCTTTGAAGATTTGTGTCGGGCAGTCGTTGGGTTGAAGTTATGTTTACGAGGTCACCAGTGTAACACCCCGGAAGTTGAACGGGTGATCGTGTTAGTCTTGTCGATCACGTCAATATTGTAAGCTGGAATTGGCTGGGTGGTCCACGGTGGGATCCATCACGTAGGAATTGTCGATTACATCAGTATGAAGTTGCAGGGGTCCCTCGTCACATTGGGGTCACCGGTGTGAGCTATGGCATTACGACGATTTAAATGAGACGCGACTTAATATTAAAATCATTTATTGTATATTAAATTTGATATTTATTCTGTACCAAACAATAGCTAAAACGCGAAGTGTCTTAACACTAGTTTCCCTCTGCCTACCCTTTTGTGTACAGGTTAGAGCGTGCAGCTGATAAAAAAAAATTCTTATTATATACGTTATATATATCGTTCTTAGCAAATTAACATAGTGCGATTACATTGCATGTTTACAAACATTTGTTTTGAAAAACATGTTGTTCAATATCCTACAGTATTTATTGTATATAATAGACGGAAGACAGACAGAAATTAAAGGAAAATATTACATTGTTTCAGGACCGCCAAGCCTACCAATATATGGTGCTTACTGGATCGTGCTGTGGCGAGAGATAAACAACTTAGGAGGATCTTTGAGAAAATTAGCCCGCGATTATAAAACTGACGTTTTGGGAATGTATCTCGGAAATTTTCCTACAATAGTCATTGATGATCCCAAGCTGATCAAAGAAGGCCTTAATCATCCGGACTTTGATGGTCGCGTTGATATGATAGTAGGGCGGTTGCGTTCATTTTGGAAAAAATTTGGTAAGTATACACATTACAATTAGTTTTTAATATAATTATTATTGTTTAACGTATTAAATATACATGTAGTCAAGAGGAACTTAGTGTAGGTGTAAGATATTCCGTTCCCGATCTTCTGTTTTTTCCAGACATTGTGTGGTGAGTGGCGGAACTCGACGTCACGCTTTCTTGTCACTAGAGCGAAAAAATTAAAATAAAAAAAAATCAGCTTCACGCTGTATCTCGAACACAGCAAGATAGGCAAAGGGAACCTGGTGCTAAGATACTCCGTTCCCAACATTCCGCCGAATTTTTCAAGGCACTGCGTGTTGAGTGACGGAACTCAACGCAGGGCATTTGCCTTAGTGTCAGAGCAAAGAAATTAAAATATTATATTAATAAATAATAATTCAATCCCTCTTGTGGGGATCAAACGCACAACCGTCGCGTTACAGTCACACGCTTGTTACCACTAAGCTTTAAATGTTTTTAAAAAATATTATTAATAGTAATCTGTTAACCAAAACTTTTGAAGTTTTATTAGAACTGTGGTATTGGCTAAGAAACTTTACCTTATAAGTTCTGTAATAAATTATAATTTCTATTATGTAAGTCTAAGATTAGGTCCATAAAATTGCAATGACAAAAAAAATTATTAGTTTAAATTCTTAAGCTAAATTGGTATGAAATCTGTAATATTATTATCTATATATATAAAAGGACTTGTGCTGACTGACTGAGGTAAGACGCACGCAGAGCCGTAACCACTGATGGTAGAAACGTGAAATTTGGGCAGATGTTTATTTTCATATTCTGAACATCCACTAAGAAAGGAATTTGAAAAATTTTAACCCTAAAGGGATGAAATAGGGGTTGAAAGTTTGTATGGAAAAAAAAATTAATCTGTACCGATTTTTATAAAATTTGAAATTCAGACTCTTAAAAATATTTCATTGAACACATGTTTTATGGTTTTTAAGAATTCACCACCTAAGGGTTCAAATAAGGGGTTGAAAGTTTATATGGAAAAATCTTTAAATTGCCCCCGATTTTTATAAAAAATTAAATTTGTGGTTTTTTTTAGAATTCACTCCTAACAAGCGGGCGAAGCCGCGCGCGCCCTCTAGTATAACATATTTTCACGTCAATATCTGGCGAAAAGCGTGTCCAGCTTATTTAACAAAGCTTAAAACGCGTATTGTATATGACAATACACAAATAATTTCCAGTTACTTTTGAGCTATTCACAACTCGTTTACTACTTAATGTACATGCATGAAATTAGGCACATTTGTAACGATTGGACGCAGAATCCGATTCTGTTCTTGTTGACGCCGAGATTGAGGCGTTATTCAATATTGAACTTAACTCTCTTTTCATGTTTATGAATGGATTTATATTTCATTAGATAGTTCACACTAAATTCCATATATTTTCTTATTGTAACGATACCTAGTGTGGTTTCAATTTTCAATATTTTAATTTTGTTTAATTGAGTGAAAACAATCCGCACAATTTTTGTGACACACTCTCACTACCTTATCGGAGTTTTTTTATTTATTTTTCGAATAACGTAGTCTTAACAACACAGACAAAGTGTCATCGTTAAGCCTATATATATATATAGTCTACGACCCTGTTTCAGTGTTAGTCCCATAAAAATTGATTCAGCTGTTCCGAAAATTAGCCCGGACAAACAAAAAGACAGACCAGAGATTTTTTTATTGTTTATTTGTGTTTTAGTATCGAGTAAATGAACTAATGATATAGAAACACTTGGATAAATAAGGTTTTTTGAAATTTCAATTTTATTATATGTATAGATTAAAACTAGACTAAAACTTGCAAACTAGAAGCATATTACGTCACTTCTATCAAATATGAAATATTTTGAGATTAAGTTCAAGGTACGAGTATTATTATCTATCTCTACATAGTAGACGTTGACGTTGACGCTTCTCATTGTTGGACAAGTGATTTTTTTTATTATTTATGTCCTGTAATGAATTAATAATAGTGAAAAACCTCATAATACTGGGTGCACAAAAAAATTTGAAAAAATATTTTTTCCGAGTTGGTTACTAATGTTTTTTCTCTTAAATTAAATCAAGTCATTAGTTCGAAATCAAGTGTAACGAGTAACTCGACGACTCCCTCTCGTATTCTTCCTAACATTTTTTTATCAGCTTCACGCTGTATCCGATCAGATCGCTGTATCAGAGAGAATCTAGTGTTAAGACACTCCGTTCTCCACTTTTTGCCGAATTCTGGAGGCATTGCGTGTTGATTGGCAGAACTCAACACCGCGCTTTGCCTCTACACCAAAGCGAAGAAGTGGATTTCCATTTGTAAGTAAATATTTCATATCCTCGAGTGGAGATCGAACCCACAACCAGTCCGTTTTACAGTCACACTTTGTGCCCCTGCGCCACGACTGACCTCTTTCTAACATAATATGACCATATTTGTTATTTTTTTCGAATTAATAAAATTAAAAGTTATTATCGTCAAATTTTCCTGATTGTCAAAGTATGGATAATACACCCAATTTAGCCCAATAGGCCTACTATTGGGCTAAATAAACTATAAAAACTATTTTTTCCATGTGGGTACTAATATATATTTTTTTCTATTTAATTACATAATTTACTCTTACTAGCTTAATATGACCTTATTTGTCAATTTTTTTTTGTATTGGTAATATAAAAAAAATGTTATTGTTATTTTGTCCCGTAAGTAGTGGACCTATTAAGCGCACCAAATAACCTACAAAAAATATTTTTTCCAGTTGGTTGATATGATACGACAGCTTATTATATTTTTTTTTTCGAATTGATAATATTAAAAATTATGTTTTGTTATTTTGTTTTGAATTGACCCTTTCGTCTTTTAATAACAATGATATCATATTTACATATTGAAATCAGTATTAAGCATGCATATTTTGAAAATAATATATGCCACTTAGGTTATCATTTCTTTCAACAAGTATTCAAAGAATAAAATATATATAAAAAGTTCAAAAATTGGTTCAGATTTATGAAAGTAACCTATTTTAGATCTTTTTTATCTGAAATTATCCCAGTGTAATTGGTAAAGTCTGCCAATGTCTGTATAATATTTATGATTTGCAAGAGTAACAATTCATTATTTATGCAGGCATTTTCTTCACTGATGGATATTTTTGGCATATTCAAAGGCGTTTCAGCCTGCGTTATATGCGAGACTTCGGTTTTGGTAGAAGGGAAGAGGGCTTGGAGGAAATTATAACTAACGAAACCAAGGAAATGATCGATATGGTTATTAATGGACCCAAGAACGATGCTGAAAAAGTGAATACCTTTATTTTTCCTGTAGAACCATATTATATATCATATTATTAACTAGCTACCGTCCACAATTTAATTTGCGTGGACCATGATATGCGTTGAGATACAACTTAGCTCCACACATAGTCTTACTGAAGTGGGGAAATCGAAATTGATCGAATGAAATCGATTGTCATGATCGTCACTTTTTATACTCGATTCACGAAGGCATGAGATAAAATGTAAACATTTTAAAAAAAAGTTCTTTTACACGACAAGTTTGATGGAGTTATTATATTAATTAAAAAAAAAATTAAGAATCAATACGCTAATAACACTGTAAGTAGCCATAATATTTATTATAATACTATCTTATAATTGAAATAGAATACCAGTAAAGCGGGGAGATTTTTTTTTTACAAAACACATTTTTTTTCTATCCTATAATATCCAATTGTTTTCGTTAGTAAATTCTGAACGGTTAGGGAAAGGTAAAATAAATTCCAAACGTATGTCACATTTGAATGTCGTCTGTTGAATTGTATTAATTTGCAGTATAGAAATAGTTATATATTTTTTTATAATATAAACATAGTATTCAGCGATAAAAAACTACTTTTAGTATTTTGTGATTAATTAGAATTAAGTTATTATATAAGTATTAATTAATAAAATTACAATTTAAATTAGTGGAACCCAATGAAATGTTTTTTATATTTATATTAAGTAAATAAAAAGAAATAATTAGGTTAAAAGAAGCGAAAATGAAAAGTAGTAAGTAAAAAGAACAATAATAAAAAATAACGATTGTTTTCATATTTAAAGCCAGGAATATTTTAACTTAAAATGGTATGCATTCCGGTTATTTTTATTTTCAATAATACTTTTTAAATATGTCATGTACATGTAAAAACACCTAAAAGTCAACTTCTTCTCAAATTTCAGACACATTTTATTACTATAAAAATAAATTATATCTCATAATTAATATTTATATTAGAATATTATTGTTCTAATATTATTAATATTAAAACATTTTATCATCCGTCAGATTATATCCACCATTATCAGCTCTTTTCATTGAATTTTCATGATTCCGTTGTTATTTTTATTTTTGTTGCTTTTTTTAAGTAAGAAACTTAAAAGTTTTGTTAAGTTTAAAATTATTTTCTGGCTGTTCTGTTTTTGTTATATTTTTCATTGTTTTTGTTATTTTGATATTTTCATACTTTAGAACATGAGTAAACCTGGACCAAGCAACGCTTGCACTTTTTCTTCACCGAAGAAATCTCCAATGAATTCATTGGAAAGAGTAACTGTTATTAATGTGCTTAAACACGTAGAAGAAACGTGGCCGAAAAATTTGTATCCATATAAATGCGATATTATCAATAAAACTGCTGAAATTATGGGATTATCACAAGCCACTGTAAATAGAATTATAAAGGAAAAGAAAACAACAAGCCTTTTCGTTTGAGATCACCTCCATTACCATCGCCATCGATTTCTTACAAATAATTAAATAATAGACATATTAAATTTTATTAAGGCCAGTCGTAGCGCAGAGGCACAAAGTGTGACTGTAAAACCGACTGGTTGTGGGTTCGATCCCCACTCTAGGAGTTGAAATATTTACTTAAATTTATATTTCCATTTCTTCGCTCTAGTGTCGAGGCAAAGCGCGGCGTTGAGTTCTACCACTCAACACGCAATGCCTCCAGAATCCGGCAGAAAGTGGGGAACAAAGTGTCTTAACACTAGGTTCCCTCTGCCTACTCTGCTGTGTGCGGGATACAGCGTGAAGCTGATTTGATTTTATTTGATTTTAAGTTTTATTATCCTAATAGTTAAGTAACTTTTAGTAAAACTTGTACATTTTCATTTTCTTTTTTTGCTATTCTTATTTTATAAATAAAAATATTTTATATATAACATTCAAGCACAACAAGCAATAATGCTGTATATAGAAAACTCCACGTTAAATAAATTAAATACAAATAAAAAAATATAATAAAGTTTGAGAAACAGAATTTTTTGTTTACATTTTGTCTCATGCCATAATGAATCGAGTATAGATGTTTATATAACAGTTTGTCAGAAACAATCAAATTATTTTGTTTATTGGATGTCTTAGTTGACATGTTTTTAAATTATTTGGAAAGAGATTCTATGTCATTGCAATTAGTGATATGTATTACCTAATAACAATACTTCACACGAGTTTCCTTCCGATAAGGGCCATTGCTTACAAGCAACTGCCCTCGATTAACACAATTCCATTTCTTTTATAGTCTTTTTCATCTACATCTATCCTCTTTTACACGACTTTGCTAACAATATTTTTAATAACACTGAATTATAATATATAAGAGTAAAGATGGAATTGTAATACATTTCAAAACATTGATGTTCTTACTGATGGATTTTATCGAATATTCTGCATTGTTCCAGGAAATAGTTAACGGTGATCTTATTTACCTCCAACATTATTTTGCTACCCCTTTCATCAATGGTATGTTACATGTATTCACTCGATCCACCTTACCTCGATCACAGTACTCTATTGTGTGGGATCTGGCCAGGAACGCGCTGTTATTTCAGAGAGGAACCAATGACTTTGGAGGAGCTCTAGCACTTACTCCATGGCTAAAAGATGTTATGCCTAATTACAGCGGTTACAATAACTTACGCAAAGGAAATCAAAACATACTAGATTTTTGTACTGTAAGTTACTAGACGCTTGTAAGATATTTATGGCATTAGTCGTATAGTTAAAAAAAGTATTTTTTATTTTGGACTTCAAGTATAATAAACCTTTCTTGAATTTGTAACAAATGAGGACGTAAGAAAGTATTTACACATTTATAGATACTAAAACATTTTTTTTAATACATAACTGACTTTTAACTTGAGGTTCAGGGTAGGGAAGAGGGTACTTTGTCCCTGAAAGAAATGCAAGCGCTACGTGGCTGCTTATGAAAAATTTACTAACATAATAATTTTTATCTATATTTTAGAAACAAATCAATGATGTGAAAAAAACCCAAGAAGATTCTCATGATCGTCACTTCTTAGACGTTTACATAAGAAAAATTAAGGAAGAAGTGAATAAAGGCGACCGCACCACATTCACAGGTTAAGTGAAAAAGGAATCAGCTTCACGCTGTACCCCCGCACACAGCAGGGTAGGCAGAGGGAATCTAGTGTAGACACTCCGTTCCCCACTTTCTGCCGAATTCTGGAGGCATTGCGTGTTGAGTGGCAGAACTCAACGCCGCGCTTAACCTCGACACCAGAGCGAAGAAATGGAAATATAAATTTAAGTAAATATTTCATCTCCTCGAGTGGGAATCGAACCCACAACCAGTCGGTTTTACAGTCACACCTCGTGCCGCTGCGCCACGACTGGCCTCAAAAGGAGATATGCAAAATACTTACATTTATGAATAAAAATATAATTACTTATAGTAAGACTTTGTATCTTACCGTTATGTTGATATAAAAACGACGTGATGACATATAAAATGTGTGAATTGATAAATAATATCTTTCTTTTAGAGGATCAGTTGAAATTAATATGCGTAGACTATATGTTTCCATCAGCCACTGGAGTACAATCAACCCTTACAATTTTGATTGAGAGAATTCTAATCCAACCAGAAATTCAAGACAAAATCCATGAAGAAATCGACAGAGTTGTCGGTCGCGACCGTCTACCGACATTGGACGACAGGAAAAAGTATGCGTCGTTATAAGTATGAGAGTTAATAACCTTAATGACTTACTCTTTAAAAAAAATTGTTAATATGACTAAAAATGTAACCGAATGTATTGAAAGGCGGTTTAATATGAAAATAATCCAAAAACACAAAGAAAATTATGTGGTGCTTATTATTTTTATATGTATCTCTAGTTAAATCTAGTCTGGTTTTTACAGCATGCCCTACACAGAAGCCTGCCTGCGCGAGATAATGAGAATAGAAGCTATAGTGCCCATTGGGGTGCCCCATCGTGCTACGAAAGACGTAAAATTCCATGGCTATGATATTCCAGAGGTACAATACAGCATAATATTTATTCAAACAAACAATTATGCTTGCATTTGAATACGAGTATATGCATGCATGTATTAGTATTTTGGGTAGCGATAAATAAATGATTAGTAACATAAAATCATTTCATCTCAATCGTTTAATAAATTTTCCTTTTCTTTGTTAAAAAATATAGATTTTAATGTCTTTGTTTAAAAAATTAAAAAATGCATCATACTTTCCAGAACACCATTATCACCTTTAACTATGTAACCTTAAATCATGACAAAGAATTATGGGGTGACCCAGAAAACTTCAGGCCAGAGCGTTTCCTTACAAATGGAAAATTGGACTTGTCTAAAGACAAATCTTTACCATTCGGAGCAGGTAAAAGTCTTTACGTAAATATTTAAATTACTATATGGCTAAAACTTATTAATTTATTACTATAACTTTTTTTAGGTAAGAGATTGTGCGCCGGAGAAACTTTTGCTAGACAAGGAATGTTTCAAGTGTTTGCAACATTCATGCAAGCCTTCAAGCTTTCTACGGCAGATGGTAAACCAAGAAAATTGGCGACAAGAATTCAAGGAATCATCACTACTATTCCAGAGTTCTGGGTTCGAGTAACGCCACGAAATTGATTTGTTACTTTTGAAATCGTCTAATTTTAAAATAGATGAACATTTATGCGATATTAAATGGCATTAAATAACAAAATCGGAAATATTAAGCTTTTTTATTATTATAATAATAATTAATTAAATAGGTTTTTTCAAAAATCTAAAAAGCGGGAAAATGCTGTTGCTGTCACTAAGTAATACAATAAACATTTTATAATGGCTTAATATTTATTTTTCACAATTTATTAGCAGGTAAAGAACGTAACAAACTTGTCGATTACAAAACAATAATTACCTAATTCACATTTAGATCATAAGTTTAGATTTAAGTATTGCCACTGTGGGACGACTTATTTGTTTTGAAGCTTATTTGTATGAACCTAGATAAGACCGCGAAAATTTGCGGAACTCTCGAAATTTTATTCGTGATGCGAATGAAACTTATTTTACCAATAAAGAGAATGATCGATATTTTCAAATAAGACCAAGAAGAAACAAAGTCATCTTCTTGGATCACACATTTAGGGTTGATAAAATTGAAATCGTTTTATATATTTAGGGTTAATAAAATTGAAATCGTTTTATATATTTTTAGAAGGTAACCTTTTCATTAAATTCCAACTACTTTCTTCTTTTATGATAAATATTTCTTCTCTCTGTATATGTTATGAAGCCATCGTCATTATCCGCTTCTGGAAAATAGCAACTCCACTTTGATACTGACTACATTTTAGTCATAAAAATTTACTTGCGAAATATTTTTTCTACATCCTGTGAAAGTTAGTATTAGCAACTATCCAAGTGCATTAGATAATTCACGGTCTGTGCCAGGATAGCTTACATCGTCTGATTATATAATAGTAGACTGGTGAAAACTGCAAACACTTATCTAAATATATAAAGAAATCGATTTAAATGTAAAAACAATTCTTACTCTTTCATGATTAGAGTATATTTTTTAACATGTTGTCATTGAGCTAGCCTTTTGAAACTTTTAGAGATTATTCTACACAAATACTAGTAGTTTTAAAAACTACTTTTGGAAAAAAATCACCAGTATGTTTTTTTGTTATAGCCCTAGAAAGGTTTCCATAAAATTTAGCTTATTTCAAAAATATTTTTTTGATGATATTCCAAGATTTATAAGCCGATAATTTTAAACTATTATATGGTTAAAAGGCCTACTATTGAACTATATTGAGGAAAAAGTACGAGTGCATACCCAACAGTTAATCCTGGGTGGATTTTTGTAAAATTTCTTCACGAAACCGATATTTTCCAAAAAACTACAATTTCTCAATTATTAGCTGAACCATTGAAAATCGTTAAATACGTTAATTCATACATGGGGATGAAACTCATATAATAGATACTAAGGTCCTCTACCCATAGACAACCGGTGATCAAATTCAAATTCAAATAATTTTATTCAAAATAAGAAGGTACACGCTTCATTTTTTGAACGTCAAATAATTTACCACCTGTTAACTTAATGCCTCAGACCTGAGAAGGACCGGGGCAAGAAACTCAGCGGTACTTATTTTTCTTAAATCAATTTTATACAAATACATATTTAATTATCTGTTACAATGATACCATTGAAACAGAGTGGAGCGAGCATTGCATTCCCAAGGCGATGACCAAATTGATGATACCAAAAGGATAATTTTATAAATGATAACACATTTATAAAATTATCAATTTGGTAATATAACACCCTTTATATAATAACCTTTAACACACAAACTACTTCATAATATAATAACCTTTAACACACAAACGACTTTTCACAATTTTTTTAAATCGTGATATAAAAAATTCTGTGACGTTTTCTGGGATCCTATTGTAAAAGCGTACATATGGCGGATTCGATGGAACCGAGTTACAGGTGCACTAAGATTAAGCCTATTCGTGGTGTTTATAGTATGAACATCACCAATTTTGGGAAAATTATTAATGTTTTTTTTTAACATACATAATATTTTCAAAAATATATTGAGATGCAACTGTCAATATATTAATTTCTTTAAACTTTTGCCTTAATGAGTCTTTAGGACTTAAGTTATAGATTGCACGAATAGCTCGCTTCTGCAGGACAAATATTGATTGAATACCGGGTGCATTACTCCAAAGTAAAATCCCATAGGACATAATACTATGGAAGTAGCTGAACTAAACAAGTCGAGCCGTTTCTACATCAGTTAATAATCTAATTTTTTTGACCGCAAAAGCTGCGGAGCTAAGTATATTCGCCAATCCATCAATATTGGGTCCCCACTGTAATTTGGAGTCTAATAAAAATACCGTGGAATCGACAGGATCTACGGGTTCACCATTCAAGAGTACATCGGCTTTAACAATTTTCTTGTTACGTATTCTAAAAATAATACATTTAGTAGTAGCTCCCTACAGAGATGCTAACAACATAAATAAGTTGTAACAAGCGTATAAAAATTTCGACGTAGCTTGGCGAGAACGCATGGCTTAGTGGTCAAAGCGCCTCGTCGGTTTCCAGGAGGCGCGGGTTCGAGTCCCGCGTTCAAATTTTTATACGTTTTCTAAATAAGTATTTTTCTTTCCTAAGTGTGGAATAACACTTTAAAAATGATTAAAAAAGTATTTTTCTTTCCTAAGTGTGGATTAATACTTTAAAAATGTAAAAAATATTTTATAAATAGCATTCTCTTTTTCCAGATGATAATTCTTAGTAATTACCTTTGGGTAGCGGAATTTGTAAAAAACAGCCCTACAGAGATACTAATAAATAAGTTGTAACAAGCGTATAAAAATTTCTACGTAGCTTGCTGAGAACGTATGGCTTAGTGGCCATGGTCTACGCCTGGTCGGTTTCCGCGGATTCAGGTCTCGCTACATTCAAATTTTTATACGTTTTCTAAATAAGTAAAATTTTATAATTTTGAAATCGGCGCCAAGTAAATCAAAGAGGCTTAGTAATTTAATAAAATAGTAAGGTTGTTGTAGCATTAGCTTGACTTATTTTACGACTTTAAGTGATGGGTAGACCTTGAAAGGATGCTTCTCAAACAAGTATGTAGTGATTGTACTATGTTAAACTTCAATCTTAATTAGTTATTAATTATGTTTGTACATACTAACGATTTGGCATATTGACAAGAACACATTCAAACATACAAAATTTTCGGGTGACTTGAGAACCTCTCCCTTTTTTATAGTCGGTTGAAAATGAGAACATCTTCTTTCCTGAAGTTGGTGGAAAAGAAATGCAACGATGAGGAATCTCAGTTCTAACACGAATTTTTACAATGTTTTTCCTTGTAATTATTATAAAATATATATACCCAAAAAAAAAACAAACTTGTTCAATTTCAACCGGATCCCATCGTCAAAAACTAACCAAACTTTTACCAAACTATCCTTGAAGTTTATCTTTTCCAATAAAAAAAGAATTATCGGCATCGGTTGGCGTTACATTGAGTTATTCATCCATTTGCATAAAACCAATCCAAACATAAAATAAAAAACAAAAAAATACAGTCGAATTACAAGCATGCGTCTGTAAACGCGACAGGTTGTGGGTTCGATTCTCACTCGAAAAAATGAAATGAACCTGACGTTATTTTAGTCTTCTTAACGTTGCAGAAATATGTACATATGGTAAGTGTTTAACAGATCGAAAGTTATTGTTTAGTTGTTTAAAGGCCAGTCTTGGCTCATGGGCACAAGCATGTGACTCTCAACGCTATATGTTATGGGGAGATTCTCATTCGAGACAAAGAAAAACTTATTTAATATTATCATTTCTTCGCTCTAATAAAGAGGCAAAGCGAGGCGTTGAGTTCCGCCTCTCAACACGCAATGTCTCCAGAATTGAACAATTTGGGAAATTGTAGAACGAAAGTGTCCTAAAGTGAATGGAGTGTCTTAAAATACACCGGAGTGTCTTACCCTTCAGTCTACTGAGGTGATCTGCTATGTTCGGGATATAACATTAAAAAAATTTAACTATCTGTAAGAAACGGTCGAATTTTGCGAGATACCTTATATACTTATTTATTCTTGTTATTCAAATTACAAACTTATGACTATCCTTAAGAATAACAAAAGAATAGCATTAAATGAATGAGGGTATGAAAGTATCAAACGTATTATATGATATAGAATACAAAAAAGCTTTGGAAATGAGTGTCATGTAGCAAACCCTCGTTAAAATTGTGATTGATAGTATTCGTAAAGCGCACATACGTCATTTTGATCGCGGACGCATTGTCGAAATTGACCAATAACATGCCCTTATTGCCGGGGAGCCAATTAATGGCAGATAAATTAAGAGGCTTACGAAGATTTATCTATAAATTATAGGATGTTGTAGAAGGCGCAGGGGCACAAGTTTGTGACGCGACTGGTTGTTAGTTCGATCCCCATTCGAGGAAAAGAAATATTAAATATTTTATTTTATTTTATTTGAAACATTTAATATTTCTTTTCTTCGCTCTGGGGGTCGATTTAAAGCGCGTTGTTGAGTTCCACCACTCAGCTCGCAATGCCTCCAGAATCTGGCGCAAACTCGGAGATCGGAGTGTCTTAACTAGGGGTCGCAATCCGGGATTCAAAAATCCCGGGATATCGGACTAAATATAGGTCTTAAAAATCCCGGTTTTAATTTTACAAAAAACCGGGATTTTCGATATTTTCGGATTTTAGAAAGTTAAAAGTTAGTTATTCGAATTAAAACATGCCTGCTATTAAATTCAGGCTTCTTTAAGATATACAATGGTACATAACATACATCGGCAAAAGTAAGCGATGAGTTTTCCTCAAAATTCGGAATTTTACGACATTAACCGAGTTTGACCGGCCCGACNTAGTCGTCCCATCGTCATGGCTCAATCTTCTGTTGTTGGGTGGAGTTCTTCGTCTCGAGATTGGTTTGATCAGAAAGATTCGTCTTCCAAAGTATACGTGGATACGCATCAGCAATGATATTGTAGGTAGATAAGAAAAAAAAATTACTTCAAAATTTGTGGGCCGTGGTTATTATATATTTCCATATCATCCCACTTCTGAAATGTTCCAGTAGTGGTTTGAATATGGGAATAATAAAACGAGCAGCGTCACATTCTGTTTAGTTTATTCGACTGATCATGGCTAACGAAACTGTCTATTTATATATATTTGGACATACTGTCAAATGAGCAACTTTTATATGATAAATTTATACAATCATTAAAGTATTCAAATTCAAAATATTACTTATTCAAATAAACTCTTATAAGCACTTTTGAATCGTCGAATTAACATGGAAACAAAAAAGAAGCTACCACCGGTTCGGAAGGCAGTTCTGCTGAGAAGAACCGGCAAGAAACTCAACAGTGGCTCTTTTACATAATGTATTTATCCATATACTATATAATTCAATGTGTAATTAATTATTAGCTATAATTGAATTGAGAATAACATTGTTTATAGGTCTTAAAATAAAAGTTACGCAAAAGGAAATTGAATAACTCTATACAGTGTTGCTAGTGATTTTTAACAGCACTTCTTATATGTTAAACTTGTAAAATATATAAAGTTAATGAATCTACTCAATTTGCCAATTAGTGCCAATACTATTATGTATAATTAAATTGATAATAACATACTCTTTTAATGCACCAAAACAAGTATATGATAATAGATATAAATATTCCATATGGTCTTGGTCGTGCTGTTTAACAGTTGTTATAGCATTAGCTTGACACCGACTTCAAAATTATAAAATCTTTGTTTAAAATCTTTCTGTTTAACAAAATCAAAGCACGTTTTACTTTATGTAAGCTTATTTTTTACTTTTTAGTTCGAACTCTTGTTTGAAGTCGGTTTGTTTATGTAAAAAAATATTTCATTTTACGATTTTAAGTGATGGGTGAACCTAAAAAGGATGGAAGTTAGTGGTTTTCCTATGCAAAACTTCAAACTTAATTAGGTATTATTGTGCATACTAAGATTTTGGCATTGACAAGAACATACATAAAAAATATTCTGTCCAATTGGGAACCTCTCCCTATTTTGAAGTCGATTGAAAATGTGAACATTCTCTTTTTTGAAGTTGGTTGACAAGAAATGCAACGATGAGAAATCTCTTCCTTGTAACTTGTATTACATTATAATTATATTTTTTTATAAAAAAAAACAACTTGGTTAATTTCAACCGAATCCCATAATTAGAACCTGATGAAACTTTCACCAAATTGTTAAGTGTATCCTTTCGAGAAAAAAAAGAATCATCGGATTCGGTTGGCGTGATATTGAGTTATTCGTCCATTTGTCACGCACATACCTAATGTGGTTATTATGTCATTTTCTCACAGAAACCTACCGGCCGAGGCCGGTCGTGGCGCAGCGGCACGAGGTGTGACTGCAAAACCGACTGGTTGTGGGTTCGATTCCCACTCGAGGAGATGAAATATTTACTTAAATTTATATTTCCATTTCTTCGCTCTGGTGTCGAGGTTAAGCGCGGCGTTGAGTTCTGCCACTCAACACGCAATGCCTCCAGAATTCGGCAGAAAGTGGGGAACGGAGTGTCTTAACACTAGGTTCCCTCTGCCTACCCTGCTGTGTGCGGGATACAGCGTGAAGCTAATTTAATTTTTTAATTTCTCACAGAAACCTTTGTCAAAAATGGACCAAAAAAATGGAATCACATGGGAAGCACTAGCTTTCAAATAAAAAAAAATTAAAATCGGTTCACGCAGTCAATAGTTCTGAGTTAACAAATATAAAAAAAAAACTAATTAACTTATTTATAAGTAATATAGTAAGTATAGCTTATTTATAAGAAATACGGTGTCGCGGACTTTTTCTAGATCTAATAAAATTGAATATTTAATCATACAACGCGTAGCTTTCATACAAAGCAAAAAAAAATAAATCGGACCAGTAGATCTAGAGATCTTAGCGTATAAACGCACAAACAACAACCTTCCACTTTTTCATATTAGTATAGATACCACATTAGTATCGATATTGTACTTTTAATAGTTATTGATAAAATTGTTATACTACGCGATAATACATACAATATAAAATAGTATATTCTATAGATATAGAAGAATTACACATTCTTTTTATTCCTTCATAATAATATATTATATAATGTGTGTGGGATATAGTATGAAACAGATTTTATTTATAATATATAATTTGATATATTGAACTGGAGCAGGCGATTGTTACTAATTCACTGCTCCAAGCTCAAAAATATTAATATTTGTATTTCAATTTATAATAAATAATGTACAACATACAAATCTGGAGTTTACATCAGATTATTTCAATATAGAAAGAAATCTATAATATGCTTTTTAATTTACGATTCTACACTACACCAGATCGATGTACGTAGGTATAGGATCAAACAACATATATTTATATACAAAACAGATTAGAGTAGTACCTTTTCTTCTTTATCCCTATTATCGTCTAATGCGGCCTTACGAACATATATCGACCTATCTTCGCCGCTTCTTACTCTTAACTCAGTGTTTTTCTTTGTTATGGCCTTATATTTTCGATTATTCACTTCGCTCGACCTTAGTTTGCAAAATACTTATTGTTTCTAATAAAATAAGCTACTGCTTTAATGTGGATAGCTATTATATAGATATAGTTATTTTACTTGAAATATGTTGTAGTATAGGCAGGTAGTTTGTAATCAAATTCAAAATGCACAACACTTTTTGTTAATAAGCATATTATTATAGATTAAGAATTAAATGTTTATTGTTAATGAACAATTCCAATACTTATTTGTTACTGTAAATATACATACTTATATGAAACTAAAAAATATAGTGGTACTGAAAGTCAAGGACAGCTAAAATTTACTTACAATAATCAGTATTGGCCTTTCCGTATCGCGAACTCGCAAGGTGAGGCCTGATGCGGAAATAATAGTACCTTACACGCAAGCTTCGAATTTACTCTGCCCGCTGCCATCTGCGGTAACTTGTAAGGCCCGTATTTATAAACCGCTGCCGAAAATGAACACAGTATCTCAAGGTCGATCTTAGACTTGAGAGCGATTTATAAGAACGGGCCTAAGATGTGTTTAAAATATTGCTATACCACTAATAAATCTCCAACTATTGCCGTGGATAAATTTAAATACATACATAAAAAAAATCAGCTTCACGCTGTATCCCGCACACAGCAGGGTAGGCAGAGGGAACCTAGTGTTAAGAGACTCCGTTCCCCACTTTCTGCCGAAACTAAAAACATACATATGTACCTATTAAACGTGCATACTATATTACTATAATTCAGATAGAATTGAACGATCAATTTAATAAAATATCTTTAAGTTTCATATTGGAATACCAATAAGGTTTTGAAATATAAAGTATGTACCTACTTTTTGTACGTGATATGTAAATCGGGAAAAGCAGAGGGGAAGAATATCTTCAGATATTGATCGCTAGGTAAATTAGAAATTTGTTATTCATATACCTAGGAAACTTGTTTTATACAGCGACTGTTGTTATGTTAGGTAGTTACATTATTATGTATAATTTTAGAAAACGCGACGCTGTTTTCCGCCTAGTAATAATGTTACAAAATCGGCAGAAAGTGGAGAATGGAGTCACTTATCGCGGTCTTGTTTTTGTTAATGCTACAACAAAGAAGGGAGATGTGTGAAAAAAAATCTGTTATCTTAAATGGAGATGTACAAATTTCGTAACATTTTTTTTCAGCTTCATGCTATATCCCACACACAGAGGCAGAAGGAACCTAATGTTAAGAGTCTCTTAAGAGTGTCTTAAGAGTGCCTTTATCCTTTCCCAACTTTCTGCCGAATTCTGGAGGCATTGCGTGTTGAGTGGCAGAACTTAACGCCGCGCTTTGCCTTGGCACCAGAGCGAAGAAATGGAAATATAAATTTAAATAAATATTTCATCTCCTTGAGTGCGGATCGAACCCACAACCAGTCGGTTTTACAGTCACACTTTGTGCCCCTGCGCCACGATTGGCCTCATTCGTACGTTCTATTATAACTTTTTTATGACCGATCTTTTAGCTCCACATATCTCCAGCGTCAGGGTAGTTCGGATGCTTAACTAACCTAAGGCTCTTTTTTTCCATGCTTTAGTCTTGGGATATGAAAACAATTTAAATATACTTATTCTGTCCTCTGTCCTTAATGTTATAGTTTATATTTTATATAAAATGTATCGGAGAACCAAAACGGAAAAGGGACTTAAAATAAAATTATCGTTAACAAGAAAAATATTATTATCTATTAGAGACTGACTGTAAACGTGATGTGGATTTGATCCTAGCTCGGAGCAATGAATTATTTTTATTTCTCTGGTCTGAGCAATTAATTATTTTTATTTCTCTGCTCTGAGCAATGAATTATTTTTATTTCTCTGCTCTGAGCAATTAATTATTTTTATTTCTCTGCTCTGAGCGCCATACCGCGGCGATCAAAACGCAATGTCTCGAATTCGGGTGGAAATCAAAGAACGGAATGAGTTAAGCTATGTTCTCTCTATCCATCCTTCTTTTAGCGAAAAACAGCGTGAAGCTTAAAAAAACAAAATATTATTTTAATATATATTAATATGTTTCGATTGATTCATTATTTATATTTAACCTATTTTTAAATAATAATGTAATTGACATCAATGAGGGGTCCCTACTATCAATGTTCACTTCAGACCTTAATAAAGCCGAAACCTAATCAAGAAAAACGCTGGAACAAGAATCATCAAATTGAAATCGATCAAACTATGGCGCAAAATAACCCAAAAAAACAATTTTTTAATACAAAAAAGAAAGTAATTAATGGCAACCAGATAAATTTATCTATAAACACATACCTTCAAAGTCAAAATATTACAAGTTTTGACTATAAATTATTAGTCACCCCCTTGGGACGAACAAAAGAATAAAAAAATGCAAAATTGTAATTCTATCTGCCACTACGAATAAAAGTTCTAAATGGAATTTCGATGTCAGTAGACGAAGATCATGAACTAAAGTGGTTTAAGCTCACTGGCATGCTTAATAGATTCCTATTGCATTAGGCATCTAGGAATTGTGTGATTTAACTACAAGTATTAAGGTCACAGGTAAAAGATTTCAAATACCTAATTTTTGTTATAAAAGTGTATACTTTAGGTAATTTGTAGTCTGTGTTTATAGCTATATCAATGTACAGAGAATTATATAATTTTAGTATGATTTTTTTTTACTAAAGTATTTATATATAATTCTATAAAACTAAAAAAAATCTAATTAAATCAGCTTTTTCTGTATCCCGCACACAGCTGGGTTTTTCCGCCGAATTCTGGAGGCTTTGCGTTTTTAGTGGCGGAGCTCAAAACCGTGCTTTGCCTCGACACCAGAGAGAAATGAAATAAAATATTAAATAAATATTTCATTTCTTCAATGGGGATCGAACCCACAGCCAGTCTCATTCACAGTTACACACTTGTGTCCATGCGCCACGACTGGCCTCAAATTTTTGAAACTATATAACCACAAAAATAATTCAATCCCTAATGGTATTGTACAAGCCGTTTTTTTGATTTGCAACATAAAATTTTCCGGTGTCGTGATTTTTCTGGGTTCTGAACACTCATAAATGTGGTCTAGATAAATCTATTTTATAGAACGCAATTTTTTGTCACTGTATAATATTACCCACGTTGATGAATCACCATGAAAAATGGACTGAATAGATTTCTTGTATATACATTAACTGCTCTAAATGTTTATTGAAATAGTGAAATGTTGAATTCTTTGTAAGATATCTATAGTTCCTTTGTTTCCATGTTTTGTATAATTTATAACCTATTTTTATATAGCTGTTTTACTGTTTGTTTATTCTCCATCTTTCACTCAATTGAAAAAATTATATAAGCCCCCTTATCCAATAATAACTATTCATTGTAAATGTCAGTCATCCTTTGAATTCAATTCTAATACTTTTTTGGCGTAAAAACATCTTACATATCGAAAAGCGCCGGTTCCACGCACTAAAAAGCACCATTCATTGTCACGTTTCACGTGCGCCCAGCGTGCAAGCGAGACCGCAAAACGAGCGATAAAGAAGCATGATTGTCCTAAGCTTTCGGCTTGTGACGCATCTGTACATTCATTATTACTTGTAATGTAATAGCACATTGTTACTTGTAATNCAGATTTAGCTCCCAGGCGATGGCAAGATTGTATGGCTGAAGCATTTATGTCGGATACTCCCATCAATAGTTGAATTGTACCTAATATTGTGGAAACCAAGTTTTCACCTTCAGCCTCTTCGATACCACCAAAAAGAAGAGCATTCCTCCTGCTTAAGTTGTCTATCTCATCAATTTGACTGGATAAATTATTAATTAAAGACTTAAGACTTAAGACTTAAAGACTTAAGTTCTAATATGCCCCATACAGAAGTTTTGAACTCCTTAAACTCACAAGCAAGTTTGTCCAGACTAACCTTACTGGTATCATTGGATGAGGCGCTGTTCAATTGTTTTTCAAAATTTGCCATCCTGTTACCAAGTGCTTCAGCAATGCTTCTATGGACTTCCAGAATGTCATCTACTCTAGCCATATTGTTTAGGTACTTTTATTGTGAAGTTTGAAAAATTAAAGATTAGTAATTTCAAAAGTATATGTATATAGACATTCAGCCGATTGTGAATGGAATATACGAATATTTTTTCTACATTGCGTATTGTAAATATATCATAGACGTTATACAGAACTCGTCTATATATTCATTATATGTATTATATATGAGGTCGTGGTGAGTGGCACAAGCGTGTGACTGTAGACGCGGTGGTTGTGGGTTCGATGCCCACTTGGGGAATTATATATTTCCCTAATATTTTTATTGGCTCGCTCTGATAATGAGGCAAAGCGCAGTGCTTAATTTAGTCAATCAACACATCTCGACAATTCGCCAAAAAGGAACGTGATGACTTGATGATAACGGAGTGTCTTAACTCTAGGTTTCCATTTGCCTAAAGGCGATAGATAAATAATGAAAAACACAGAACCTAAACCTAAAACTAAAAATTAAATAATTTTAATTTATATTTATAAAATAATGTTGTTTATTTTTTAGATAGGAAACGTCTACCTGTTTCAATATTTAAAGGAAATTGCAATAGCCCCAAGGTTACTGAGAACGTTTTCTAGAAAATGCGATAAACATTGAGCGCAAATCACCACGATGTTTTAATAGGCTTAAGGTTTCTTAGAAAAAAGATTTTTTTAAATACAACTTTCCATTTTTAAATATTCATATAAAAATATATTAATATATATATATATATATGTTAAATAAGATTTTAAAGCGCGGCGTTGGGTTCTATCACTTAACGGCGGAATGGTAACTGAATATCTTAACTCTAGAATGTCTTAACGCTGCTGTCAACCATTTTCCGACAAATTATCGCGACATCGAGAAAATAAATTTCCTCGGGGAATCGAACTCGCAACTGTTGCGTTTACATTACTTTAATTCTACAATAAAATAACAACTTAACTACATTACTTAGCTCAGGTAACGAGACGAATTGCGCTATTAAAGAGAGTCATAGTCTTAAAGACGTCGTAAAGTTAGCTTGGATTATCTCTTTGGTAAGCTTTAAATGTACTTATTTGTGACTAGATATTGCTGTGGACTGAGTGACTTAATTTAGGAACCTGTCTTTGTTCCCGTAAAAAAAGCAGGTAACTAGTTTTAGGTAACCGTTTGCGACTTTGAACGTGTGTTTTTTTTAAATTTTCTATTAGTTGTATTTAATGCCTCCAGAATTCGGCAGAAAGTGGGGAACGGAGTGTCTTAACACTATATTCCCTCTGCCTACCCTGCTGTGTGCGGGATATAGCGTGAAGCTGATTCTATTAGTTATTCGCTGTAAAAATTTACCTACAACTTCCAAAATATCAAATAAAAATTTTACTATTTATTCCCGACTGCTAAGGAAGGGTTATGTTTTTCGTGCGTATCTTGTATGTATGTATGTAATATTCTTTATTACCTCATATACTGAACGGATTTACATAATTGAGGTATCGTTAGATTCGTATTTGCAGCCCAAGTGTTCTTAGATAGGTGACGTTAAAAAAAAACAATCATGACGGCTGTGGGACGCCATTGGACTTAGTGACAAAAACAATTTTTCGTTTCGAATACCACAATATGGGTATCAAATTCAAGAGCTCAATATGACGATTTCAAAAAAATCATGTTTGGTCATGATTATTACTACCATAATTAATCGTAACAAAAAAGTGAAAAATAAAAAAAATATTTATAAAAATAAAAACCCCGGCTGCATAAAACTAAAAAGAAAATAAACAAGCTCAATAGTTTATTAGGATTAACAGTCGGGACCTGTAAGTAATTCTTCAATCAATAAAATCTTTACCAGGAACCCCGCATAATTCAAAGAGGTCCCCACTCTAGGTTCTGCGGTTTGGGCCGTGCCTTGATCTTTGGGTCCGTCACTCATTTTAAAATTTTATATATAAATTCTATATTAAAAATATTTTATATTAATAGTCATCCTTTTCTACTAAATCAAAAAAAATCAGCTTCACGCTGTATCCCGCACACAGCAGGGTAGTAGGCAGAGGGAACCTAGTGCTAACCGTTTAACCGCCTCGACACCAGAGCGAAGAAAATGGAAATATAAATTTAAGTAAATATTTCATCTCCTCGAGTGGGGATTGAACCCACAACCAGTCGGTTTTACAGCCACACTTCGTGGCGCTGCGCCACGACTGGCCTCATTTATTCCTTTTCTACTAAAATGTTTATAAATATTTTTTCATATGATTTTACTTTAAGAAATATGTGTACAAAATTTCACTGGAAACAATTGATAGATTCACGTAAAAGCGTAACAAACAAACAAAATATTCTAAGAAGGGATCTTAAATTAAATTTGTATACGTGTTTCGAATTAATTTAACTTCGAGTTGTTTTCCACTTATAATTATTAATTAATAAGACACGTAATAATAATTTATTAAAATATTAAGAAATTTTATTAACAGCAATATAAATATTACAACGCTCGAAATAAGTGTCTAGACAGAGATGAGGTTGAGTCAGATCCAATTGTTTTTGAGGATTTAGTGTTGTGTGAAACTTTGATTAACAAATTTAGAAATTAAAGAGAGAACACTCTATTTACTCTAATAACACTACATTACACATTTACTCTATTACTAGATACAGTTAGTTAGTCAGCCAGTCAGCCAGTCAGCCAGTCAGCCAGTCAGCCAGTCAGCCAGTCAGCCAGTCAGCCAGTCAGCCAGTCAGCCAGCCAGCTAGCTTGCTAGTTAGTTAGTTAGTTATTTTACAACTTATATCCAAGAGCCTGATAAGTAATCGTACCCAAAACCATTGCGTTTACAACCTGACATCTCCCACGTAACCATGAGTTAAGTAAGAAAAAATAAAAAATATATATATACCAAATACTTCATACCTCAATTACGTAAAGAAATGTCTAGCTTCATACCGTATTTCACACACAGCAGACTCGAGGCGAGTAGGCAAGGGAACGTAATTTTAATACACTCGGTTCCGGCCCATTTGACGGCGAATTCTGGAGGCATTGCTTGTTGAGTGGCAAAACTCAACTCCGCGCTTTTGCCTCAGCACCACAGGGAACAAATGGAAATATTAAATATTTCCTTTTCTCGATTGGGGATCGAACCCACAACCAATTGCGTACAATCACACACTTCTGCCTTGCGACACGACTGGCCTAGTTAGGAAATCTAGTGGATTTATTTACAATGGTTTATGTATTCGCCGCAATAAACAATGATCTGTATACGAATGTACGCTAATCTCAGTTATTGTGAAGTATGACGTCGATATGAATGTGTATAATAGGTACTGGGTGTGTTCCAGCTTTTATTAGATAAATCGGTTACGTAAACATTTTTAAGGGTCATTTTTGCCATAATATCAGGTATAATAATGTTCTATTGTTCTAAAATTGTGTATGTATTTCATAGCTGGAGTACAAGTGTTTGAGTGAGTATTTACAGTCGGTAAATGCGATGGTTGTGGATTGGATTCCCATTCGAGAGATTATTTATTTAATGTTTTAATTTTTTCGTTTTGGTAATGACCCAAATCGTCGTCTGTCACTCAACATGCAATCCCTTGAGAATTTGTCGAAAAGTGTCTTAATGGGAACGTAATATCTAAAACTAAGCTTACAGGTTTTGGAAACTCTGCCTTCTCTGCTATGTGTAGGATACGGGTTCAAACTAATAAAATATTTAGCCGTATAGCTACGTCAGCAAAAAATCTAGATTTTTCAGCCTGAAACAGAGACTATCTGCTTAGTTGTGGAGCGCAAGCTTTTACACCTAAGAGAGCGGAGAAATTAAAAAAAAATCCTCCGTAAGACGCTGTCTTTCTACACCACCGTAGCATCAAATTTCAAGGGCTAAGAGATTCCATTCAATCTTGTAATCTAATCAAATACTTAAAGTAGAAGTACCGTCATATATAAGTATTTTTGGACCAATTTTGAACTTTAAAATATTTAAATGATTCTTTGTAATAGCGTCATCAAAACTGAGCGAGGAAATTAAAATAATTAATGGAAATGGAATGTACGTTTACAGTCAGACGTTAAACCTTAAACTTTAATAATTTTGTTTAGTTTCCCTCACAAAGCAGTGGGAACCTGGAGGCCTAGTGTTAAAACACTCCGCTCCCAGTAAGACACTCCGTTCCTCACTTTTCGCAAAATTGTAGGCGGATTGCGTATTCAGTGTGCGGCGCATCACAACGCCGCGAGGAATTCTGTAAAAAAAAATTAGATACCTATAGGAACAATGACATAATTTATATTAAATTTCTTATTTCTATGCTAAATCACAATTTAATCCATATAAGCCTTCTGCTTTATCCTTAATGTACCTTTGAAATCTAAATAAATACTATTCAGTGGGTACCAAGAAATCCATCTCAAGATTGAATTACTACGAAAACACTAAACACGAAAATGTAAATAGCATTAAATCGAATTACAGTACCGTTGTAGTACAGCGAGAATAAATAGACCTACGTACTTGTATAATACTAGCTTATATAAACTTTGTAAATCTAGAGTAGAATTATGAATATATATTATAATACCGAACTTGCTTAAGGAAAAGAAGATGAAATGTGTGTGTGTGTGTAAATTTTTTTTCAGTTTCACGCATGTATCCCCCAAGTTGCAGGGTAGGCAGAGGGAGTCTAGTGTTAGCACACTTTGCGCTTACACTTCCTTTCCGCACAATTCTGTAGGTATTGTGAGTTGAGTGTATTTAAATAGCTAAGGTGATAATACAACAATAAGGTGTCAATGAGAGAGTCAGGTGATGGAACCAAGTTCTGAATATTGGAACTCTTCAGAGGTTACCAGTACCAGTGAACCACTGTAGTTTAGGCCATGTAATTTAAAGCTCCAAGTACGTTTTATAGAACTTCTTTACAGGAAATTCTTGACTTCACATTGCTATACAAATTTCAAAACGCATTAAAAAAATCAGCTTCACACTGTATCCCTCACACAGCAGGGTAGGCAAAGGGAACCTAGTGTTAAGACACTTCGTTCCCCACTTTCTGCCGAATTCTGGAGGCATTCCTGGTTGAGTGGCAGAACTCAACGCCGCGCTTTGCCTTGACACCAAAGCGAAGAAAATGGAAATATAAATTTAAGTAAATATTTCGTGTCCTCGGGTCTGGATCGAACCCTCAACCAGTCGGTTTTACAGTCACACTTTGTGCCCCTGCGCCACGACTGGCCTCATAGGATTAAAAAAATGAAAAAAAAAATATGCGAGTAAAATATATTTAAGCATATTATGATTTCGGGAGTACTTGTTAAAGTATTATAGAAAATAACACGCTTTTAATAGGCAAAGAGTTATGAATAGTGTCCTTGGCAATATCTCTTTACAAAAACATTAAATATAATCCTCTTAAAGGTAGACTATCGCAGTACTGGAGGTTGTAAATTCATTTTCCTTCTGAGTGATATTTAAATATTCAATTTTGAGTGATATTTAAATTATATTTTGAGATAAGTTTAATTAAAAATTAAACTAAATTACTTCTTATTAATTATATTATATAAATTATATTAAAAAATAAATTACTATCATCCATTTGATCTATATAAGTATAACACAATTTTAGTACTTCTTTTTTTTGGAAAAAGACAAGGCAAACGAGCGTACCGGTCACCTGGTGGTAAGTGATCACCGCCGCCCACGACCCCGTGTAACACCAGAGGAGCTACAGGTGCGTTGCCGGCCTTTAAGGTGGATATAGACGCGCTTTTTGATAGTACACAGATTGTATCAACCTGGAAACACTGCTGCAGGCAGGCATTCCACAGTTGAGTGGCGCTTGGAAGGAAGTTCCTACGAAATCGCACAGTAGTGGAGTGTGACCAGATGATGTGGATGATACTTAAGTTTGTGACGTACTGTGCGGTGAGAAAATTCGGCGGCAGGTAACAGGTCAAACAGTTCTCCAGAACACTTCCCATCATAGATGCGGTAGAGAACGCACAGCGAGGATACATCTCTACGCAAAGCCAATGTGTCCAGCCCTGCACAGATCATTGGGTCCCCAACGAATCGAAGGGAACACCTAAACAACATATCCAATAGTTTTTTATAAATTTTTGAAAATTATTATTTTTTTATCTTAAATGTTATTATCTCATTACGCAGTGTTAACAGAGAGAAATACATATAAAGACTAGTTTCGGAGTTAATAGTGACATTCAACGCCGCGGTTGGTCTATCCAGAATATGAAATATGCACTACTAGCGGGCACGCGCTAGTAATGCATATTTGCGCGCGGGCAGCTTCGCCTGCTTATTTGACCCTTTTTTCACCCTTAGGGGTGAATTGTAAAAAACCACGAAACACGTGTTCAATAAAATATTTTTAACAGTCTGAATTTAATTTTTTATAATAATCGGTGGCGATTTAAGGATTTTTCCATAAAAACTTTCAACCCCTTATTTGATCTCTTAGGAGGTGAATTCTAAAAAACCATGAAACACGTGTTCAATATAATATTTTTAAGAGTCTGAATTTCAAATTTTATAAATATCGGTGACGATTTAAAAAAAAATCCATACAAACTTTCAACTCCTATTTCATTCCTTTAGGGTTAAAATTTTTCAAAATCCCTTCTTAGTGGATATCCAGATTATGAAAATAAACATTTGTCACGTTGTTCACGTTTCTACGCACAGCGGTTGCGGCTGCGTGCGTCTTACCTCAGTCAGTCAGGTANTATATATATATATATATATATATATATATATATATATATATATATATATAGATTAATTCATGAATTATAGATATATTCATACATTTAATATAATATACATACAATTATTTAGTTGAGTTCCGTAATGCAACATTCAATGTTTTAAAAAATCGGCGGAAAATGGGGCACGGAAATGTCTTATTGGGAAACGCCTACTCTGAAGCTAAAAAAATTGAAGGGTGCCTATCCTTTTTGAAAAGATTGTTGTTAAGACACTCATACTTTCCTCCAGAATTCGAAATATTGAATGTAATAATTTATCAGAGCGGAGGATTGAAGATAGTTTAAATAAATCTTTTCCTCCAAGTGGGAAATGAAAGCACAACCATCGCGCTTACAATCGTCCGCTGTGCCACAAAAATATATCATCAAAAATAATATGAAGTCTTCTACCTCTATCGTTTAAGATAGACAAATCTATATAGTTGAGATGACACGGGCAAAGGGGTGATTGTTCACCGATTTTTATAAGGAACGTTAAGCTTTTTCCGGTAAATCACTCTTAGACCTCGCCTTTATTGTGACCTCGGGGGATAAGATGAAGGAATGCTATACATTCGACTCTTTGAGAATAAACGTTTTGTTCGTGCCATACAATATATTGAATTTAATCTGAAAGTAAGTGTATGGTAGCGATGTTTTTTTAAATTTTCTATTTGATATTTCATAGAGGAGATAGATGTTAATTGTTACTATTGGTATAATTGGAAAGTTTCCTACTTTCCAAATTATCCCTGTCATTATTCTGGAATAATCTGGAATAATATTCTTGAATTCGGTTGCAACTTTAATTTATAATTGAGGGAACGCTTATGTTTTCTTTCTTTTATTTTTGGTGTGGTTACATAAACTATAGTATTAGATTATTCCACAGCATCTCTTAATAGAGTAGGAAACATAAGAACCAAATAATCGGGCTCTTCATGTGAACTCCGAAAAATATAAATAAAAAAGTAAAAAGTACCAGGCTAGTCGTGGTGCAAGGGCACCAAGTGTGACTGTAAAATTTACTGGTTGTGGATTTGATTCCCACTCGAAGAGACAAAATATTTAGTTACATTTATATTCATTGCTTCGCTTTGGTGTCGAGGCAAAGCGCGGCGTTGAGTTCCGCCACCCAAAACGCAATGCCTCCAGAACTCGGCGGAAAGTGGAGAGCGGTGTGTCTTAACACTAGTTTCCCTTTGTCTACCCTGTACTGTGTGCGGGATATAGCGTGAAGCTGATTTAATTTATTTTTTTAAATAAAAAGTAAAAGTACATAAAAACATAATATAAAAGCCAATCCGTACTACAGTTAAAATTTCTTTCATCTTCATAAATAAATCATTATGTTGGACATATAAATGGACGTTAACATTTATTTAGCTACATAAAAACATACAATAGTATTTTTTATTTACAGTCTTCTGTCCTCTTGGTGGAGACCTTATTGGTAATTCTAATGTTTTTCGTTAGAAAAGAAATAAGGAAAATTATTCTTTATTAGCTTCCTGTGAGAAATGTGCCTATAAAGAAATGTCTTATTGAATGAGTAATATTTTGATTTTCAAAATTATTAGTTCGTTCAAAATAGCCATACAAAGTTGAGACCAGTCGTGCCGCAATGGCACAAAGTGTGACTGTAAAACCGAATGGTTGTGGATTCGATCCCCACTCGAGGAGATGAAATATTTACTTAAATTTATATTTCCATTTCTTCAAAAATTAAATCAGCTTCACGCTGTATCCCGCACACAGCAGGGTAGGCAGAGGGAACCCAGTGTCAAGACACTCCGTTCCCCACTTTCCCGGATTCTGGAGGCATTGCGTATTGAGTGGCCGAACTCAACGCCGCGCTCTGCCTCGACACCAGAGCGAAGAAATGGAAATATAAATTTAAGTAAATATTTCATCTCCTCGAGTGGGGAACGAATCCACAACCAGTCGGTTTTACAGTCACACATTGTGCCGCTGCCCCACGACTGGCCTCAAATATCTTTGAACTTAAATAAAATATGAGTAGCCACTCTCTCTCCCTTCACTATATTGCATATTGTGCAAGCATTTTGTTTTTATTGCAACTATAATGAAAGCGTTCGAATTTATTAATTTAAGTCAGAATAATTTATTTAAGAATTTCATTTGAAACCGAGTGGGGATGATATTGAATTAGTTCTTTGACCGAAGACGAACTGTTTTTTTTTCTTGAAAACTAATTTGTAGTTTTGATGCCATTGACTTGAAACATGAGAAACAACTATAATATAAATGTATGTGTCGATTGTATTTTAAAAATATATTTATACTTCTTCGCTCTGGTAACAAGAGTAAGCACGGAGTTGGGTTCCGCCATTTAACACGCAATATCTCATGTACTGTGATAGTTGGACAGTCAAAATTTTCACAAATTATATTTTTATGTTGCTTCCATATTGAATTTTACAAATATTAAAAAACATAACATAATAAATATTTAAGGGGGTTCCCATACAACAGTTATTTTTTGTCGCTTTTATAAATAATGGTATGGAACCCTTACTGCGCAAGTCCGACTCGCTCTTAGCCAGTGTTTAGAAATACTAATAATTTTAAAACCCAAAACTTAATAAAAACAAATAACATTAGTTATAACAATTTTTTGCTGACTCTGATTTAGAAAATACATAACATATGACAGTTTGTTTTTTATATTTTATAAAGCAATTATAGGGTGTAGTTAATAGGAGTGTTTCGAATGGACGACTATGTCATAGAGTAACATGGAAATGACAATATAAAATTGTTACAATATAAAACAATTAATTTGTGGCTAACGTATTTGAGTCCACCATGACGCATTGGAACGTTGTCTAATCGTAAAGGAAATGGCTATGGATTCGATTCCTACTCGAGACTAAATTATTTACCACTTTTCTCCCCATTACCGATGTCCTAAATTCAGGTGGAAACGGAGATTGGAGTACCGTCAAAGTAGATTTTGTCTGGGGTAAGGAATCCATGTCTACCCCTGATTAGTCTAGTGAAAATTATGACAAGAGATACTGTGTTTTCTAATGTGTCTTTATCAGCTTCATATTGTATCCGTATCCTTAGGGTAGGCAGAGAGAACTTAAAGTTAAGATATTCCGTTCCACGCTCTCCGTCAAATTTTGGAGACATTGTGTATTACTTTACAGAACTCAACGCCGAGCTTTGTCTTGATACAGAACCTAGAAATTAAAATAATCATTCCTTTAAGTGGCAATCGAAGCCACAATCGTCACATTTACGAATATGTCGCTGTACCACGATGGTATGTCTGTTTTTTTTTCGAACTTGAGGTTAATGCTGTTAGCCCTATTGACTTTTACAGCGATACCGGGTGGGTAAAAGGGTACTCTGTCCCAGAAGAAATGCAAACACTACATGTCTGCCTGAGAGTAGTCGACGATTATAAGCACCCCCTGCGGGTCTCGAATCTCGGCTTACAACCGTCGAACGGGATGGGATTTTATCTATTCTACGCAAACCCACCCGCGACTGGGGGACAAAATTAGACTAATCTAAGGGACCTAATTGTCCCTAACCGCTGGACCCGACCGCGCCGAGACGCGGCCAAGCAGTGGAACGAACTGGACTTCATCGTCGATTCCGTCGACGACGGTGTTTGTGTCGTGTATGTGTAGTGTGTTTCCTACCTACATACGGGGCATTCACTATCGTAATGGCGTCATCGGGGTCTAAAAGGACGCTCAAGTATATGTCTGTTCTGTTCTTAATTTATAGCGTTTCGAGCGTGCCGCTAGTTCGACACTAATCACTTCGCCAATGTAATGTTATATGGAGAACACACGCAGGAGGTTGTACGGTAAAAAAAGAGAGTTTTACACAATAAGAGAACTCATATTGAGCCCAGTCGTGGCGCAGGAGCACAAAGTGTGACTGTAAGTCGATTGGTTGTGGGTTCGATCCCCACTCGAGGAGATGAAATATTTACTTAAATTTATATTTCCATTTCTTCGCTCTGGTGTCGAGGCAAAACGCTGCGTTGAGTTTCTGCCACTCAACACGCAATGCTTCCAGAATTTGGCAGAAAGTGGAGACCGGAGTGTCTTAACACGAGGTTCCCTCTGCCTACCATGCTGTTGATAAAATAGTTAAAATACTGCAACGGCTTTTCTATAAAATCAAATGTTCTTAGGACACAATGAGAGACATCAATATTGACGGATGGACGTCACTCGAACGCAACGAATGTGATGAAAACAACACTAAATAAAAACAAAGGTTTTTTTTTATTTAGATTGGGACATTTTGTTTTTATTCAGGTTAGTTTTAAAACTGGCTACGTTTTTCTGCCGTTTGAAGTTTAGCTGTAGAGCGAGTTTATCAGTTTTTGCCGGTTTTTTTTAAATTAAAATTAAAACTCAAAATATTCAATACAGATAACGATACTATTGTTTTTGCCTAGTGTTAAGACACTCCGTTCCCCACTTTCCGCCGATACTAAAATAATCAACCTATTTTCTCTAAATACACTTATACTAAATAATATTAAATAAAAAAGAAGTGGACAAAGCCGCAGGGAGACGTTGTTAAGTTGGTTATATACGTTATATTATACGTTTGTCCATTTTTTTTAAGTTCTAATATTTTATCAACACGTCATATTTTGAACTTTCAATATCTTTTAAGCTAATATATACTTTCACGTTTTCATAGAATTGAAAAAATCTAGTATAATTTTACAGTTCCGTACCTTAATAGAAAAATCGAAATCCTTTAAGGACTACCTTGTTGTCCGTCTGTCCATTGGTCGGAGGTATGAAGCTCAAATAATTATCAAATAACTATTAATAATATGCGGTGACTTCCGTGGATCTACAATTATGAAATTTGGTTAGAGCTTAGAAATTGCAATTAAAATAAAGAAAAAACTCCGAAAGTAAAAATTTATAGGTATTTCTTTAAAAAAATCATCACAAACTTATATTTGTAGTTCATTTCATATAAAATGAGCATTTACGCCCGAAAATTTATGTTTGTCAACGTATAATAAGTACTTCCCGTTGACTTTTAATGGTGAAATTAGTACGGAACCCTCGCTGGACGAGACTGACTCGCGCTCTACTGATATTTTTTATTATTTTGTCAATCTTTTAATCCATTACAACAAAGGATTATAACAAACATGCACCCATATATTTGCAATTAATTTTAATCTGTGATATATTGATACTAAACATTTTATGCGTCATTGTAATACTAACCTGCTAAGCGCTAACATAAATCGTTCCCGACTCTTCATTTGATTTTCAAAATATTGAACGTGATATTGAATCAATATTGCGCTTTTTCTTGTTACCAGATCTTGGAAATAATCGATTTCTTCGAATGGGAACTGAACCAAAAACAGTCACGCTTACGTTAATTGAGACATTTGGTTTGCCGCTGCACTATGACGGACAAGATGGGTAAATATAAAGTTTAAACGAAAAAATCCAAACTAAAAACAAAACTCAACATCGAACCAACATGGCAATTATGAACTTGCATACCGACAATTCGATAATGCCATAAATTCCTAGATGCAGGGGTACATAACCCTAATAAAAAATACATTCCATCCCCCCAGCGATTCGTATGAGTATCTCGCGTTATAAGCTTTATTGACATTTACTCGTGGGCAAAGTTAAATTTGATTGGCTTTTACAAGAATTGGAAAATAACGAGCTAGCATCGACGAATGCGATGCCAATTGATAGAGTTTTAGATGAAATGCGTGGATTTTTTAGTTGTGTAGACTAATGTTTTTTTTTTGCGTTTTTTTTACCCATTTTAAACGTACAACGAGACAAAGATAATTTAGATTTGTGTTTAGTGGCAGAAAGGAACGCTATAATTTGTGTAGCAAAATGACAATTATCATGTATAGCCAGATGTTTTAATTTCACGTTACTATTTCGTTTGGTCTGATGTTCATAAATATTTTCATTTAAAAAAACAAATAAATCAAATAAATCAGTTTCACGCTGTATCCCGCACACAGCAAGGTAGGCAGAGGGAACCTAGTGTTAAGACACTCCGTTCCCCACTTTCTGCCGAATTCTGGAGGTATTGCGTGTTGAGTGGCAGAACTCAACTCAACTCGACACCAGAGCGAAGAAATGGAAATATAAATTTAAGTAAAAATTTCATCCTTTCGAATGGGGATCGAATCATTTTCATGCGATTTTCATTTAATATATAAATCAGATTTTCATTTAATATTTAATTTAATTTTTTTTAATCTCAATTGTAATACTTGTTTTTGCCAACTAAGAAGAGCCATGCTTATTTTTAAATATAATTTTTCAGTTCTATTTAGTTCTTTCTGACTTCAGTTAGCACACACACAGTCGAAACTGAAAAATGTAAAAAGCATTTTGATTCCTTTGAAATTATAGGAAAAATATTAAAATATCTATTTCCTATGAGTCCTAAGCAATACGATAAAAAATTCTATCAAGGAGATTTAAGTCTTATATATAATAGTAAGTTACTAAATAACTATAGGATTCTATTTTTTTAACACTACTTTGAAGCAATTTTAATTAGAAATGATATTTTTAAAATTGTAGAGACAACTTCAACGAATTTTTAAACATTTTTAAAGTGTTATTCCACACTTAGGAAAGAAAAATACTTATTTAGAAAACGTATAAAAATTTGAACGCAGCGGGACTCGAACCCGCGGGGTTCGAGTCCCGCTTTTTCCCGCCCGCTTTTTCTTTCCTAAGTGTGGAATAACACTTTAAAAATGTTTAAAAATATTTAAAAAATAGTTTCTCTCTTGCCAAACGATAATTCTTAGTAATTATCTTTGGGTAGCGGAAATTTGTAAAAATCTCCCTACAGAGATGCTAACAACATAAATAAGTTGTAACAAGCGTATAAAAATTTCGACGTAGCTTGGCGAGAACGCATGGCTTAGTGGTCAGAGCGCCTGGTCGGTTTCCAGGAGGCGCGGGTTCGAGTCCCGCTGCGTTCAAATTTTTATACGTTTTCTAAATAAGTAACTTCAACGAATTTGTTTTCTAATCTATATATATAAAAGGACATGTACCTGACTGACTGAGGTAAGACGCACGCACAGCCGTAACCGCTGATGGTACAATTTTGAACCGTGAAATTTGGACAGATATTTATTTTCATAATCTGGACATCCACTAAGAAGGGATTTTGAAAAATTTTAACGCTAATAGGGGTTGAAAGTTTGTATCGATTTTTTTTAAATCGGCACTGATTCTTATAAAATTTGAAATTCAGACTCTTAAAAATATTTAATTGAACACACGTTTCATGGTTTTCTAGAATTCATCCCCTAAGCAAATAAGGGGTTGAAAGTTTGTATGGAAAAATCTATAAATCGCCACCGCCTTTTATAAAAAATTAAATTCAGACTGTTAAAAATATTTTATTGAACACGTGTTTTGTGGTTTTTTTAGAATTCACCCCTAAGTGTGAAAATAAGCGGGCGAAGCCGCGCGCGCCCTCTAGTAAGATTATATTTTGAGTTGCCATAATGAAATGTATTATAATTTTTTCATGAAAAAAAAATTAAACACATTTAAGAATATTGAATTAATGAAACGTTTCGATTATCACTTAGAATGATTATATTTAAACTTAGATATCTAAGCAGCCTTTCTTCATAAATATATTATCCAAAACAGAAAAAATGTTTTTCTTTTTAATTGGAATCAAGAAGCTCCTAACAAACTATTCAGTTTATTGGTATTGGTGAGGTCTTACAGTATATTAGTGTAGGCCATTTTTATTTTTCCGGTCAAGTAGTACAAACAGCAATCTCACCATTAAGAGCAATATCTATAAAAAGCGGAGAAAATAAAAAAAGGTTTGCCTTTACACTAAACTATGCCTATACTTTAAACAATTTTAAAGTGTTATTCCACACTTAGAAAAGAAAAATACTTATGCCTATACTTTTAACCGAATCAAAAACGTACATAAACATCATCCTACTACGAAACATCAAAAAAAATAAAAAACACACACACACACACACAAACACACACAAAAAAAATAGTACAAAAAATGCTCCCGACACCTGTCGTCGCCGATAAACCGTTGTAATTGAATTGTTATAGGATCATCCCACTTTGCCAGTCGAGCGTTGATTGGCCGATATTCAAATTTGGCTCCTAACAACATTTTCCACGGTGTGTGCCACTGATGACACCGAATGACTTTGGCAATCGCAATGGCTAATATTTTCGTTACCCGCGGCCTAATGTGGTCTAACGGACCGCGAAATTGAGGGAGGGCGCGATATTGTATGGGTGTGGTTCTTTATCGTGTGGTGTGAATGTGGAATGATGGGAGACGAAGGTTTTGTTGTTTTTTAGTATTTTTGAAGTGTTTTTCCATATTTGGGAAAGAAAAACGTAGTTGAGGCCAGTCGTGGCGCAGCGGCACGAAGTGTGACTGTAAAATCGACTGGTTGTGGGTTCGATCCCCACTCGAGGAGATGAAATATTTACTTAAATTTATATTTCCATTTCTTCGCTCTGGTGTCGAGGCTAAGCGCGGCGTTGAGTTCTGCCACTCAACACGCAATGCCTCCAGAATTCGGCAGAAAGTGGGGAACGGAGTGTCTTAACACTAGGTTCCCTCTGCCTACCCTGCTGTGTGCGGGATACAGCGTGAAGCTGATTTAATTTTTGATTTGATTTAAAAACGTAGTAAGGTGTAAATCCGCGCCACTTGGACGCTGTTCAAGAGGTGTTGGTTCAAATCCCCCCACGATCATATTTTTATACGTTTTATAAATCAAAGGCCGGTTGTGGCGCAGAGGCACAAAGTGTGACCGTAAAATCGACTGGTTGTGGGTTCGATCCCCACTCGAGGAAGTGAAATATTTATTTACATTTATATTTTAATTTTCCACCACTCAGCACGCAATGCCTCCAGAATTCCGCGGAAAGTGGGGAACGGAGTGTCTTAACACTAGGTTCCCTCTGCCTACCCTGCTGTGTGCGGGATACAGCGTTTTATAAAAAAAATAAGATTTATTGTGTAGAAGCTAACTATCAAATTGGTTTTTTTCATGACTGCTTGAATCATATGATATTTAACTAGTGAAGATTAAGTAAGCGCAGCGGCACGGTACAGCATCTGGCTGTAAGCACAACGATCGAGGATTCCATTCTCACTCGGGGTAATGAATGAATCTTTATTTCCTTGTTTTTGGTAAAAAGCCAAAACGCGGTGTTGAGCTCAGATATTCAACATGTTTTCAACAATGTCTTGTAATTTGGGCAGACGGTGGGAAGAGTAAATACGACAGTTGTAGTTCATTTCATAAGACAGCGTCGTTGTTTCGCCACTCAACACGTAATACGTTGAGTACTAGGCGGAAAATGGAGAACAAAATTGTCTTAATGGGAACGGAGTGTCTTAACAGTAGGTTCCCTTACCTACCCTGCTATGTGTGGGATAGAGCTAATTTAAAAAATTGCTTATCTAAATACATAACGACACTTTATTTTACTAAAATAATATTTTTATTTTTTACAAGGTAACTTCTTTTTAAGGTGGTAAACGCCATGACATGGCCTTTTTCTGGTCAATTTAAACTCTGTCCGCTTAATGGTCGGATTTATATAGCGGTTTTATGATGCAATAAAGTTCTTAGGACGAAGCATGCCCGTTAATCTTGCCTCCAATAAAACGAACAATGACATAGCTTAGAAATTGTTGGTTCAATTAAGAGTTCTTCCACTTTAATTATGTATTTATATTATTTTAGTACTAGATATGCAGAACACACAGACAACAAAACAATATATGAATTTAATACAAAAATCTTATTTAGTCTATAACATATCGACGGGTGTGGAAAGTGAAAAATTGTAAATTTCTTTTATTGAACCACCATTTAGTGTAGTATTCGATTACATATACGTTTATAAAGGCATAAACAACGACTTCCTTTGAATTTTGCAAAAAAGAAAATAATTAAAACTGCCCTTTTAAATAGTTTAAGAGAGCAATAAAAACAATTGCAATTTTTCACTTTCGATAATTTTTTTAAGGACCTTCGAAGTATCTAAATAAATAAGTGCAAAAAAAGAAAAAAATATATTTTTATTATTTAAGCATTTGAGCCCACAGTCATGGTACATGGTCACAAACAAGCATTCGACTGTAAGAACAACAAAGGTTATGAATTCTATTTTCATTCGAGGAAATGAAATATTTAATATTTTCATTTTCTTCGCTCTGGTAACGGGGCAAAGCGCGGCGTTTAGTTCCGCCACTCAACACGAATTGCCCCCAGAATTCGGTAAAAAATGATCTCCGGAAGTGTCTTAATGGGAACGATGCTTCTTAACACTAGGTTCCCAGGTTCCCTCTACCTACTATGTCCTGGACATATTACAGGATGAAGCTAAAAAAACATTTTGAATGTAAAAAGTAAATAATAAAAATAACATGGCATTGTTCCAATTATTATAAAAGTTTTCATCAAATTAAAATAAAATATTTATTTAAAGAGAAACTGTAAAGTTAATCTATATTAACACACTTCAATTATATATAGTATAAAAAGACTACAACGAAATTCGTTAATAAAATTTTTTTACTTATTATAACTAAAAAAGTAAAGAATAATAACTAGAAATAGTAAAAAATGCGTCAACTAATTGAATCTAGCCTTAGGGGGCATAAGTCAGGCCCCTCTTAAATCTCAGTATGCCTTCAGGGGGCCAGTTGTTTTGCTTAAATAACGAAATATGCCCCCAGAGGGCCAAGTTGCGTGGAAAAAGAGATTTCGTGTGGCCAATGAAATTTTTCGCGCTATTAGCGTCGGTGCTGTGAGAATATCTATGTAAATTGTTGGTTAGTTTATTTTAGTTGAGATTATTGTTTTTTATTAGTAAATTGTATATATTTTTTTGATATCTAAATAAAATATTTAAAAATTTAGAGTTTAATGTTTATGTAGTTTTTTAATTCTCTTTGTTCTAAATGTATCACAGGTTTACGCTTTCCGCCTAAATTTGAGACATTGCATTACGAGTAGCGGATTTCAACGCCGAACTTTATCTTATCACAATGGGAAAACGATAGTCATTCGTTCTTCTTGCTTTATCTCGAACTTAAAACTCACATTTCTAATCTTGCTCTATCCTACTGCACCACGACGGCTTCAATTTTGTATTTGGAAAAAGAGTTTTACTATTTTTTTTTTCAATTTTTTAACTATGTAAACTTTTAATATTGAGTGATATATCCAATGTTGTACATAGTTTGTCTATTCGAACTATGATAACTCTCCACGTTTCTAACTGAAGTGCTTTAAGAATATGTAGGTATCACAAATTCGATACATTTGATGGAAAAGTCAACTTTCCTTTCCTAGTTTTACTGCAAAATTTTAAGTTGTTATAAGTTATTATTATATAATATCAAATATAGTGAATTTGAGACTGTAAAGATTTTAAGAGAGCCCCAGTCAGTAATAACGTTTTTAAATTTTAATAGCGTTGCAGGACATTCTGGAACTATATGTATAAATACTAGCGGCCCACTCGCGGCTTCGCCCGCATATCACATATATTACATTTATTATGCTTCATTTTCAATAGATACATACATTCTAACATGATCAACTTATTTTCATAATTCTGATAGTGCTAGCATTACGTGTAGGACGCTCCTCGCGGGACTCGAGCCTAGGCTTGCGGCCGTAAACAGAGCGTTGAATTATTTTAAATTTAACATTTTCTCGAAAAGTATACGTCCAAATTAAATACATAAAATCCACAGCTTATCTTCATAGAATTTACTTGATGATGGAATAACTTTCGCTCGTAAATTTCAATATCCATGTCAAATAAAAATCGGTGAAATATCACTTTGCAATTTTCAATTATTTTTTGTCATAAAATGCCTTATTCCTGACTTATTTATAAGAGATATATAATATACGGTGTCGCAAATTTATTTTAGAATTAATAAATATGAATATTTTTGTTATAAAATGTGCTGACATATATTTAACTATTTTTGCAGTGCACGCACTTAAAACAATTGGATGACGTTCAATATTATTGTTATTTCGTTATTTAAGCTACTCCTGAAGAATGTCGCAAACAAACAAACTCTTCCGCTTTATTATAATATTATAGTATAGATAGTTTTGACTTTAATGTTACACTTCACTATCACAATTTTACAAAGAGGGCATGGAGTGTCTTAACACTAGGTTCTCTCTGACTATCCTTTTGTGTACGATATATAACGAAAAAAAAACACACACTTGAATGTTTCAAACAAAATAAAGTAAAACCAAATGAACCTGGCCAGCTGTGATTGAGGTTGAGGCCAGTCGTGGCCCAGGAGCACAAAGTGTGACTGTCAAACCGACTGGTTGTGGGTTCGATTCCCACTCGAGGAAAAGAATTATTTATTTAAATTTATATTTCTATTCAATTTATATTTCTATTCAAGGCAAAGCGCGGCGTTGAGTCCTGCCACTCAACACGCAATGCCTTCAGAATTCGACAGAAAGTGGAGAAGGAGTGTCTTAACACGAGGTTCTCTCTGCGTATGCTGCTGTGTGCGGGATACAGCGTGAAGCTGATTTTTATTTTCAAATGAACCTACAAAGAATTCTCTACCCCTTGAAAATAATGGTATATAATTAAAATCGATGAATCAGTTTAATTAGAACGTGACAGTATTGTTATCCAGATTTAAAGTAAATGAGAATATAATGGATCAAAATCACAATAGATTTATTTCAACGGTATTATAATGAATTGCGATAGAGCCTTTCCCGTTTTATTTGAAGATCTTGAATAAGGCACCTCCTTGAATGGTCGGCTTTAGCGAAGAAAGTGTATTGTTGAGTTGAATACGAGTCATTATCGAAATATATGGAGTTATATTCGAGAGGTTTGGATATTTTATATAATGGGAATCCTTTTAGTCACTTTTTAGCTGTGGATTCAATGATGTCGCTGTATATATGTAAGTATTTTGTAATAGAACTAGCAAAATTTAGGTGAAATTTGAGAATGTATAAGTGAATAAAAATGTGTATAAGTGAATGCTTGTACACTAATACTAGTGGCTCCTTCAGTATTTTGAGTGAGTGTGCACTAGTTCTGGTGCTTGATTCAGTGTTTTGAGTGAACATGCACCAGTTCTGGGGCTTTCTTCAGTGCTTTGAGTGAATGTGCACAAGTTCTGGTGTTTTCTTCAGTGTTTTGAATGAGTGTCCTCTGATACTAGTGCGTCTTTTAGTGCTTTGAGTGAGTGTGCGCTAGTACTAGTGCTTTCTGTAGTACTTTCGGGTGCAAGAGCAGAAGTACTGGTGCCTAATCAACTGCTCTGAATACGTGAGTATTGGAACTGTTACGAGTAATCAGAGTACTAGTGCTCAACTAGTATTCTTACGTCCTTGAGTGATGTGAGTGCATAAGCCCTAGATTTAAAGAAGTTGATTAGTCTGAATTATATATTTTAAAAAAAATTCTAAAGTGTTAATCAGTACTTAGAAAAGAAAAATACTTATTTAGAAATCGTATAAAAATTTGAACGTAGCGGGACTCGAACCCGGGCCTCCTGGAAACCGACCAGGCGCTCTTACCACTAAGCCATATGTTCTTATCAAGCTACGTCGAAATTTTTAGACGCTCGTTACAACAACAACGCTAACAACATAAATAAGTTGTAACAAGCGTATAAAAATTTCGACGTAGCTTGATGAGAACGTATGGCTTAGCGGTTAGAACGCCTGGTCGGTTTCCAGGAGGCGCGGTGTCGAGTCCCGCTATGTTCAAATTTCTTTACGTTTTCTACATAAGTATATTTCTGAATTATATATTTTTTTTATAATTAACAAGACATTATTATCTTTATTTATTCAAATAAAGATCATTTGTTCATTTGGCTCTAGAAAGCACAGGGTTGGAGCTTTAAAGTGTAACTCAAAGTGACTCGGAGAAGTAAATTTTGTTTAAAAATAATACAAAATTTTATTTTTTACAGAAAGGACAAGGTAACAAACAAACGAAAGCTTGGGCTCTCTGATGGTAAGCGGTCGCCCACGACCCCGTGTGACACGAAAGGAGCTACAGATGCGTCCTCTGCTTTTAAGGTGAAGCTATCTCCACCTTATAGTTCGTCACGCGTTTTTGGAAGGTACCCGAGTCATATGGATCTGGAAACACTGCCGCACTGCGGCGTAGAAGGAAGATCCTACGAAACCGGACAGTAGTGGAGTGCCACGTTTCCAGTTGGTGTGGATATTATTTAAATTTGAGACGTGCTGTGTGACGTGCTATACAAAATTCAGCAGCAGGTAACATGTAAAACAGTTATCTGCTGTCGAATTTTCCAAAATTTTATTATAATTAATAATGAAGATCTTACCACATTAAATTTAACCCAATTTATTAAAATTTTAATATAATACAATTTCCCACATAACATATCTACAGTACATGAATTAATATATACCGACAAACAGCCGTCTCATCTGAATACAATTACGTCGCGAGATATCACCTGGCTATGAATGCATTTCTAACCCACTGACACTAACGAAAATTATATTAATTAAGCTGTCGTTGAAACGTGAAGCGTAAGTCTTCTATTATTCAGCTTGATATTCAAACGAAATTGTTAACAATTTCTTTAAACAAAAAACAGTTCCTTCGATTATGTAAGGCAATTAGGATTTTGTTTTATGGTGGCAGTGTTTTTATAATTATTATTTTTAGTTATTCTCATATAAGAATATTTTTTGTTTGAAAAAATCATCTTCACGGTTTTGCTTGCATAGGGTAAGCAGATGGAACCTATTATTAAAACAATCCGTTTCCTACTTACCAGGGTACCTGTGCTCATCAGATCAAGATAAAAACTTTACATAATCTGTGATAGGTTATTTGACGCCCATAAAAACTAAATACCTATGTAAGTTGTGTTTAGTAAATAAACAAAAAAGTTGCAAATCACGAATAATATTTCATAATAGAATTCACTATTTTGGATTTTGCAAAAAAAATGCAAGAGAAATCGAATATATTGGTCACAGATACGAAATAGACCCGAATCTCGAATACTAGGAGTCATTTGCGTATAGAGTATGTCGAGTCTACATCAAAAATGTATTTTAGGTGAACCACAGAATGAAGAGTAAATGCAAAAGGATAAAAAATTCTGACATCTATTGCTGTCTCGTGCGGAGGTTTTTATGAATTTTTCAACTAGCAGTCTTAAAAGATTGTAATATTTTTTTTGTAAACTAAAGAAGTCATTTGAGGGTGTGGTGCAGCAGGGGTATATGCGTGTAACTGTAACGCGACGATTGTGAGTTCGATTCGCACTCGGAGGAACAAATTATTTTATTAATGTTTTTGTTTCTTCGCTCTGGTCACTCTGATCAAGGCAAAAGCACAAGTTGAGTTGCGTTGAGTCGAACGCCACGTAAAATTTGGCGGAAAGTGATGTAAGGTTGACTGTTATAAGTGGGTTACAGCATGAAGCTGAAAAAATCAAGATGTTAATCGATTTAGGTAATGTACATATATATAAAGGATTATATATGATTATAGGTGTCTATAAAGATTTACATAATAAATAGTACACAATACAATTAATAAAAAATATTTTACAATTTTTTATTTAACAATTGTGTAGAATCTGGTATAATACTTTTCTAGATTTAATGAAATATAGCAAAATAGTACCACTTTACTAAAGTGAAGATATATTTGACCCTGGAAACTATAGACCGATCTCTGTTTTGCCGTTTTTAAGTAAAATATTTGAAAAAATAATATTTAACCAGCTCAAAATTTTCTTAAATATTAACAATTATTTCCATAGTGAGCAATATGGTTTCACCAAAGGCTGGTTGGTGTTGCACTCCTGCAGCACATTTATGACGTATGGGAGAAGTCACAAAATGCCATTGGAGTGTTTTGTGATTTATCCAAAGCCCTGATTGTGTAGACCATGAAACTCTGTTACTAAAACTATATCATTATAGTATACAGGATACTGCCCTTGATCTTATTGCTTCATATGTGTAAATAATGTAAAAATATCTGGATCTCCTCTAAGGATGAGCGTTCCCCAAGGATCTATTCTTGGTCCCCTTTTATTTCTTTTTTATATTAACGATATGCCTTTCTATGTGAAGAATCTATGTTATATGTTATTGCACTTTTCGCAGATGATAACTCTTTAATATTTAAGGTGGACATGAACAAAATAAACTATGACGAAGTGAATAGTACATTAACGCATATTCTTCGTTGATTTGATATTGACAATCTGATATTAAACGCAAAAAATACGAAATGTATTGACTCTGCTTTGCCAAATGTTAAAAAAACATAGTTTTAGTCTAGTAATTAGAGAAGAAACTCTTAATGACGGAATCAGCTATTTTCTTAGGTATAACTATAGATTCCAAACTTCAGTGGAACATTCATATGGAAGCACTTGCGGCTAAACTCAGCTCTGTCGCGTTCGCAATTAAAGAATAAAACAAATGACGGACGTTAAAACTGCCTGTCTAGTCTACTATAGCTATTTTCATAGTATTTTATCTTATGGAATGCTGCTGTGGGGCAGCGCTTCAGATATAAATTCAATAGTCAATATCCAAAAAAGAGCCGTGAGATCTATTTATAACCTAAGAAATCGACATACGATAGGAACGAGAAAGATAAGCTTGTTACGCCAAGTTTTCGCCTCCAAAAAGTTGATAAATCTTTTATGGGTCTGAGTATACGTGTATATAAAAAAATACGCAATGTATTTTAAGTACGCCATTAAAAAAAATTGTTCTCTTCAAAAATATAAACAGGATAAGGATGTATGGAGTTAATTCTTCATCGTCCATTACGAATTTCATACCAATCTCGGGATTGTAGGTCAACGGGAAGAAACAACTTATAAAAGTTGACAAACTTAGATTTACGGACGAATGCACTCATTTTTTATGAAAAATAAACTACAATAAAATGCAGCAAAAACTATGCAATGCTCGTACTTTTTTATTACGTTGACTTAGAAGCTAGATTTCTTCTGTGCTGTAAACTGCAAACCATAGACCTGAATATTTGATATTAATATCAGCTTTACATCTCCATCTTGAAGTAAATGGTTTTGATTGACATATAACAAACTGATCTTGTAAGAGTTCTGTTTTTTCGTTTCGAACTCGAACTACTTGCTGAAATTATTAAATTTAAACAAATAAAAATATACGCGTCGAATTGAGAACCTCTTTCGATTTTATCATCGGTTAACAACTAATTAATTATTTTACTCTATTGTAGAGCTTAGATGTTCTATATTCAATCCATCCTTGGAGGAGTATCTTGAAAACTCTCCCAACTACTTGGGTCCCACATCGTTGTTCTGGATAGTTAAAGCGCATCAAAGTTTCGCGTATGCAAAATCTCTTAAATAACAAAATATTTTATTAAAAATATTTTATCTCTATCTCCATATATAATAAGACAGTAAAAATATTTTGTTTGTACATTTAGTAATTTTGACTGAAATGGATAGGGGGACACTTAAAAAGAATAATAGAAAGCAAAAAGATTTTTTTTGAATTTCTTGTCTGTCTGTCTGTCTGTCGACATATTTTTGTCCGCATTTTTCTCTGAAAGTACTGAACCGATTTACTTGAAAATTTTACCAATTGCTTTGTTTTAACTCAACTTAACTAGTAACTAGTTCATCAAAACCGGTTCATTAAAAAAAAAGTTATCGTCATTTGAAAGAAGTTGTAATTAATTCAACACAGAGATAAAGAGCGATCTTGAAAGAAATATCAAGTAAATACAAAGATTTTTTGGTTGATTCATATAATATATGTAACTAATTTAAAAACTGTACAGGAGTTAATATGCAATTATTACAGTTATTTTACAAAGAATATTATGAATCCTTCAAATCAATAATTTAACATTTAAGGCTGTTTCTGAATGACTAAATTAAATTATTCACTGACATCAGCACATTTAAGAGAATATATTATATAGGTAAAAAGAACATAAAGTTACAAAAATATATACGTGTAGTAAATAATTAGCTTTATGTATATTTTATAAATATCAACAATGTTCGTATTTTTTTATTTAAAACAATCAAAAATTCTTTGACGATAATATCGTAAAAAAATCATATTAGGAGTCATTATAGTTGTCAATCAATTATGCTTATTAAATCAATAATCATGTATTTTAAGCGGGCGAAGCCGTGGGCGAGCCGCTAGTTATATATAATCAAGGCCAGTCGTGGCGCAGTGGCACGAAGTGTGACTGCAAACGCGGCTGTGCGTTGTGGGTTCGATCCCCATTCGAGGAAATGGAATATTTATTTACATTTATATTTTCATTTCTTCATTCTGGTGTCGAGGCAAAGCGCGGCGTTGAGTTTCGCCAGCCAACACTAGAGGCATTGAGCCTCTAGAATTCTGTGGAAAGTGGGGAACGGAGTGTCTTAGCACTAGGTTCCCTCTGCCTACCCTGCTGTGTGCGGGGTGGTGTGTGGTGTTACCTATCACGATAAATGTGGAAGACATAAGTAAATAATAAAATATTACGTTATAACAGGTTAAATGTCCTAATATATTTTTATTTTTAGATGATTTTAACGTAGTTAGTAGTAGTAGTAGTTTTAACGGATGAAATATTCAAATATCTTATTTGTTTTTAACTTGCAACTTTAAGTACGAAAAGTTAAAGTTATATAGACAGCTCAAAAGTTGTGTCGAGATCTACTTATATTATAAGTTATTCAGAAACCTTTTGAAATTGTAGCGATTTTAATATTTTCAAACGTTACCTATTTTACCCAACAATTTTTTTCAAGAGGAGGAGGAGGAAGTTTTATAATAGTTTAGCTACATCATTATCATAAACAGGAAAGATTTGTATGTGTATATAGATATATATATTTGTAAAGAATAAACTTAATTTTTTTTTCAATTTTTTTAGTAAATAATCTATATTTACAACCTGGGATACAGGGTAATCAGTCAGCAGGGTAGGCAGAGAGAACCTAGTGTTAAAACACTCTGTTCCCCCCTTTCCGCCCAGTTTTGGAGGAATTGCACGTTGAGTGGCGGAACTCAGCGTCGCGCTTTGCCTCGACACTAGAGCGAAGAAATGGAAATATAAATGTGAATAAATATTTCACTTCCTCGAGTGAGGATCGAACCCACAACCAGTCAATTTTACCGTCACACTTTGTGCCCTTGCGCCACGACTGGCCTCAGGCCTCATTTCAAATAAAAAATACCTGCAAAAATTGCTTGCATGAATAAAGCCTTTTTTCTAATTGTCAATTGTGACTAAATCTTAAATTTATAAACTTACAGAGTTGAGTTCCACCAAACAACACGCAACGCTTCCAGAATTCGGAATGGGACAGTGAGGAGCGGAAGTGTCTTAATGGAAGCGGAATGTCTTAACACTAAGTTTCCAGGTTTCTTCTGCCTGCAATCTGGGATAGAACGTGAGGCCACAAAAAAAGAATAAAAAAATAATAAAAATAGAACATTAAAAATTAAAAGAACATAAAAAGCTTATCCAGACAAAGTAAGCTGTTTACATTTTGCCAATATGCAAGGTAACGTACGTACATACGACTTACGAACTATTCGCAGCACCACGTCTTCTTTCTGATGAATAATTGATAAAGACTTCGTGAAATCCAGGAATGACATGCCAGAAATGTGGGCTTTACTGTGCCGATTCGAAGAGAAATGTGTGAGAATAAGGTAATTATTCTTTATTTCTTGTGTTTTAGTAAAAATTGAAGTCGTCGTGGTGGAGTGGGATAGCGTCTTTTATTGCGATGGTTATGAGTTTGATCCTCACTAGGGGAAATTAACATTTTCTATTTGTTTTCATTTTCCCACTCTGGTAAACAAAACGTGGCGTTTACCGCTCAATACTCAAAGTCTCGAAAATTGGGTGTAAAGTCGGATTTACTATATTACTTAGGTATTATTTACTAATTAATGAAATCAGTAATATTTTTAATTAAATCGTAAAGAGTAGAATGACATAAATGTGAACTTTTAGTTACTATAATTATTTAACTCTGTTTTACACTGAGAGGTCTAAGAAGATATTAATAGATACGTTATGTCTTTAATTATATTTTAGATCTAAAAATTAAAATTTTAACATTCCTACTGAACTAAGGATCACAGAAAACGTAAAAAATTATTAACCTATATTAAATCGTTTAAATCATACACAGTTATGGGAAACGGAGTGGAGAACGACAACACAGTGTGAAGCTGATTTTTTTAATATACGATTTTAACAACATAATTAACAAAAACAGATATTGTCTCAATTTATTTCATATACACGGATACTACATACATAACTCAATTGATACATTATAATATAAAGAAAGGGCGCCAACTAAAACGCATGCGCAAGTAAAACAGAAGGAACACAACCAGTCACGCGGTTTCAGTCCTTCCTCACCCACCGTATGGGGTGGACGTGTACCAAAATCTATAAAAAAAATATAGACAAATTTTCGCGTGTGTATTCCATATAGAAAAAAATTACGTAATGATTATTATATTATTAATAGTTGAATGAAGTGCAATGATCGACCTGCGTTATGCCACCAATTTACTTGGTAGTGCTCCTGGGGGTTCTGGACTTGTGTGTTCCACTGTACCACGATCAGTTCGCGTTACTAGTGCCCGATGGCCGTGCAGATGAATTGGCACATCGACATGGGTTCATAAATCATGGGGAGGTAAGTTTTGATAGAACTTATATTTATAAGTTAGAAAGATATAAGGAAAATTAGATTTTCTTTTATTTTAGATGTTTTTTGAATGTTAGACATTAAGGAAATTAAGTAAATGAAATATTGAAGGAAATAAATTTTATTCATAGTAAGATGAAGTCTAATCAAAAGCGATACCTTACGTAAGACTGACAAAGTCAGCAATGATGATAGAATAAGAAACTCTTTGTTAAATATTAAAAATATCTCAATTCCGTATCATTAAAAAATATTATGAAAATTCCTATACAAATACAGATATATTAAACTGTAAAACTGTTCTCTAAATTCATTATAGAAATGGGTTAAACTAAAAAATCGTAAAAAAGCGCTGTAAAACTTTCCTCATTTCATTATTGAAGTTCTAGACCGTTTAGCTACTAATTCTACTTCTACTTAAGCTAAGTGAGACTTGAAAATAAGACATTGTAATGAAAATCTTACTAAGACATTGTAACTTGATTTGAAATTAAATAGGAAAATTTCTATTATATAACAATAAAGTAATTATATAGGTAATTTATTTTGTTTTCGAGTTATTTCTTTAAGTGAAAGAGCGTAAATAAATAAATAAACAAGTTTAACAATCTAAGTTAGAAGATAGTTTCGGCGAAAGCTGCAAAATTTAACGAGATACTGTCTTTTAGTCAATATATTATATAAAAATATATATATAAATATAATTTTATTTTGAAATTGTTAAATTTCGAATTGAAGAATTTACTTGAGACCAGTCGTGGCGCAGCGGCAGGAAGTGTGACTGTAAAAGCGACTGCTCGTGGGTTCTATCACCATTCGAAGAGATGAAATATTTACTTAAATTTATATTTCCATTTCTTCGCTCTGGTGTTGAGGTTAAACGCGGCGTTGAGTTCTGCCACTCAACACGCAATGCCTCTAGAATTGGGTAGAAAGTGGGGAACGGAGTGTCTTAACACTAGGTTCCCTCTGCCTACCCTGCTGTGTGTGGGATACAGCGTGAAGCTGATTTTATTTATTTAGAAGAATTTACTCATTTGTTGGTCACAGCTGTAAAGTTGCTTGGAATATTTCTATTTACATCAATGTTCCATCCTATATACAGATTTAATTTTTAAGTAGGCCGCCTCATATTAGAAGCATATTATATTTAAAAACGGCTTTATATGTGTACAAAAATATTTCCCTTATATCGAAGTAACAAAGCTTTGATCATAATTATATGTATATCAACATAACTAATAACAAAAACAGCATCTTTTCGGATTTTTTTATCCACATAGATAGCTAGACAGAAAGAATATAAAACACTCTGTTTGCCACGTTTTGCGTAATTTTCCAGACATGGCATGTCTGGAAGTGGCGGAAGTCAACGCCGCGCTTCGTTTACCAGGGCGCGATAATGAAGATATATTAAATATAATTGATCTCCGAGTGCGGATCGAATTTACAGTCGTGTTTACAGTTGCCGCTGTCAAATTACGCCACGACGGTCTTAAACTAGTTAAATAGTAAACAATTTTAAAGAGGATTATTGTAACATAATATTTTTACGTTATTTTGAGTTTTTACATTAAATTTAAAAATGTCTTCCATAAACAGTGAAGCCAGTCGTGGCGCAGCGGCACGAGGTNCTTCGCGCTGGTGTCGAGGTTAAGCGCGGCGTAGAGTTCTGCCACTCAACACGCAATGCCTCCAGAGTTCGGCAGAAAGTAGGGAACGGAGTGTCTTAACACTAGGTTCCCTCTGCCTACCCTGCTGTGTGTGGGATATAGCGTGAAGCTGATTTATTTATTTTATAAACAGTGAAGTAACTCTGGTTTTTCATATTTTGATTATTTAACTCTCTTCGAGATTTTATTTTCCTATCACCTAATATGATATGTAAAAGAATAAACATTTCCCAATATGTAAATAATAAAAATTCTATAAAAGCTCATTGAAAGTGCATTATTGAGAATTATATAAATAAAAATTTAATATAATTTATTTAATGTTATTATTCTAAGTTAATATAATATTTCTAAACAAGACAAAAATATCACTATTACTTAATTATTATATACGATCATTATATCACGCATTGACACGATTAAAGTATATACACATCTTCTAATGATATTTGCGGAATTCACTCTCTCATTTTAGTGATGAGTTTCTCCACTCTTCGTCCTCTCTCTATATGTTGTCTGTTTATTATTTAATATTCTCTATTATTGACTCTCTCATTTCATTGATGAAATGTAAGAGCCTACGTACCTACTTCTCTTTATTGCTTCCCCCAATTTCCTACCAAATTCCTACGGCATTGCTTGTTGAGTGGCGGAACTCAACGTCGCGCTGGCTTGACATCAGAACGTTTACAGTCAGACACCTGTACACTTGCGCCACAACTGGCCTCAAATAATATATACCACACAGTATCCCGCACTTAACTGTGTAGGGAGATGGAACCTAGTGTTAAGACACTCCATTCTCCATTTTCCGCAGAATTCTAGAGGCATTGCATAATACATAATAAATAAGAAAATTCCATACAAATAATATAAAATAGAAAATTATAACGCATGTGACAGAAATATGAAGCTACATACATACGTGTTAGATGACATTTTACGGTCAAGGCCCGCTTTTCTTTACACTGCCTGCCTATTAAGTTTTGTGTGACAGTATGAATAACGCATTCGTCTAAATAAATTTTAATGAAAATTTTGCTTTTGTTAGTTTATTATTTTTTAATGAATCAAAGTGATGAATCAAGATCAAGATTGAAGTAATGTTTTATATTGAAAAGGTTTTTTTTTGTTTATCTATATCTATATAAGCAAATAGAGAGGTGGTGGCGCTGGGGAACAAACGTGTCTGTAAACGCGACGGTTGTGGGTTCGATTCCCACTCGTGGGATTGAAATATTTAGTATTTTTATATCCTTGAGGCCAGTCGTGGCGCAGTGGCACAAAGTGTGACTGTAAAACCGACTGGTTGTGGGTTCGATCCCCACTTGGGGAGATGAAATATTTACTTAAATTTATATTTCCATTTCTGGTGTCGAGGTAAAGCGCGGCGTTGAGTTCTGCCACTTAACACCCAACGCCTCCAGAATTCGGCAGAAAGTGGGGAACGGAGTGTCTTACACTAGGTTCCCTCTGCCTACCCTACTGTGTGCGGGATACAGCGTGAAGCTGATTTATATCCTCGCTCTGTTAACTACCTATTCAACTCGCAAAGCCTCAAGAATTTGGTGAAAAACGGAGTATCTCAACATTAGGTTCATATTTTCCCTCAGCCTACACTATATACGAAATACAGTGTAAATAAAAAAATCATTTCACGCTGTTTACCACCTTCAGGACTTGCACCTACAGTGCCTGCTTGTAAAAAAGCAAGCAAGGCTATACAGGCAGGCACTTCACTTTTACCACTCCACGTTCACTGGTAGAGCTCAACGCCCTGCCTTGCCTTTATTATCCTGATTAGGAATTGAACCCACAGTCGTCGTGCCCACAATTCGATACTATGCCGCTGCGCAATGGCGACCTCTTTACGGATATCTATGTTACTCTTTAATATTGTAAATAATAATATCTACATACATACTTTGTTGTTATTATAAAATCATGTAAAAGTGTTTAATATCTTACCGTCTGTTAAATATGTTGAGGAGTGGGATGTGAGTGAGTACCTCCAGGTACCTCCCTACTTCTCCATTTCTTACCATACTATAAATTGATAGAATATTGGATGTCAAAGCCTAGCTTTAGCGCTAGTCTGGATAGAATATTATATATATTCTATAAGCTTTCTGGATTGGAATATGAAGCCACACACACCTTCATTGTTTAGACTCAAATAATTTGCGGTTGTGCCACAATTATCTCATACAGAAACAAGAAAGTATCTCATACAGAACCAACAGAGGCCACTTGTGGCGCAGGGGCACAAAGTGTGCCTGTAAATCGACTGGTTGTGGGTTCTATCCCCACTCGAGGAGATGAAATATTTATTTACATTTATATTTTCAAATCTTCGCTCTAGTGTCGAGGGGAAAGCGCAGCGTTGAGTTCCGCCACTCAACACACAATGCCTCCAGAAATTGGCGGAAAGTGGGGAACGGAGTGTCTTAACACTAGGTTCCCTCTGCCTACTCTGCTGTGTGCGGAATACAGCGTGAAGTTGAAAAAAAAATAAGAAACAACAAAATAGAAACTATAATATATTTTTGTTATATTTAGTAAACATCGTTAATATCGTTAAGTTAAAGTACCAATCCAGCGTTTTCCTTATAAAATAACAAGCTACCCTTGGAAAATAAATTGTTTGAAAGAAGTATATTCGATTAATTATATTTGTGACAAAAATCGTATTGACTTAATTTTAATTTTACTAATGACTTAAACAAAGGAGGCTCTTAGACTTAATCAATGATTGGTTGTGTTTGTATAGTACTAAACGTGTTTTGGGTACAATTCTGTAAACATATTTATAAAAGGAAGTGGGTTCGATTCCCACTTAACTCTATTTCACTCTATTTCTCACTTTCTGCCAACTTTTCGAGATATTGGGAGTTGATTGGCAAAAGGTAAAATAATTAATTACCTCGAGTGGAAATCAAACCTACACACTGTATTGCTGTGTCACGACGGTCTAATTTACTTTTTTTATCTTGTACTTATTGTTGATGGATCACAAATAATAAGTTATTTTGTACAAAGCAATTTATTACAAATAACATCCACTCCAATTCGTATTTTCTTATTATTTACTTTTTCATCATTCAGCCTCAGTTAGTTAGATATATTCTACTAGGTACTATATAGTTGATAGCGGATTCTATTTCTACTCGAGGAAATTAAATATTTAATAGTTTCATTTCATTACTCTGGTAAAGAGCAAAACGCGGCGTTGAGTTACGCCACTCAACACATAGTGCCTCCAGAATTTTGCGGAAAGTGGGGAACGGGAGCGGAGTGCCTTAACATTAGGTTCCCAGGCTGCTACTGCGGGATACAGCGTGAAGCTGAATAAAAAAAAGAAAATATAAACACTATATATAATATGTAAACTTATACTATGATACATTATCACATATGTATAAGCTTCTTAGCCCTTTGAACTTTTACTTTGTCTACTTAAAACGTCTCGTTATTTATAAATAGCTCCTTTTGTACAAATACTAATATATCTAGGTTCCATATTTTTTCTTTACAACAATATAAAGAGAAAATGGAGAGCATTAAGACTGAATTAATAATAAATAAAAAAATTAACTCTTGGATAGTATGTATATCAGTATGTCACTTTCTGATTTCACTTTTCACCAGAGCGTGGAAATATAAATAATTTATTGCTTCGAGTGGGGATCGAACTCACAACTATTGCGTAAACGGTCATGCGCCGTTTCATTGCGCTACAGTGGCCTCTATATTTCAATTTTAACAAATATATATATTTAAATATTTATGAGATGGTTTGGGCACGTCGAACGAATGAGTGATGAAAGAATAGCAAAAAAGATTTATGATTCGAAACAGTATCAATGATACTGGGGGAAGGTCACGTAAAAAGCATGAGGACCCCCCGGAGGGCATGTATGAAGAGGTTGATGACAGTGGACGAGGCGAAAGAGGTATGTAGAGACCGTAGCGTTTGGTGCTCCATTCTCTCTGACTACCCCGCAAGGGATAAAGCGTGAAGCTAAGTTAAGTTAGTTAAATATTTATTTTTTTCAGCTTCACGCATATATCAGTATAGGCAGAGGGAACCTAGTCCTAAGACACAACGTTCCCATTTTTCGCCTTTTCTAGACATTTCGTGTTGAGTAGCGGAACTTAAAGCGGGCGGGCTTTTTGCTTTGGTGCCAGAGCGAAGAATTGAAAATTTTAATAAATTATAACTCATTCCCCTGAGTGGGGGTCGAACCTACAACCGCCGCGTTTTAGTCACACTATTGTGCTATTGTGCCACTACTGGCTTCAACTATACATTATGATATATTAATTTAAGCTTGATACCTCCACGGAATCTTGAGGTCAATAGTCTTTTGATTCTACAAGGCTTCTGTTTTTTTTCTTTTTGAGATTTATATTTTCGGTCGACAGGTCGTAAGAATAAATAAATATTAACTTACAAGAACAATGAGGCCGGTCGTGGCGCAGCGGCACGAAGTATGACTGTAAAACCGACTGGTTGTCGTTCGATCCCCACTCGAGGAGATGAAATATTTACCTAAATTTATACTTCCATTTCTCTGGTGTCGAGGCTAACTAAGCGCGGCGTTGAGTTCTGCCACTCAACACGTAATGCCTTCAGAATTCGGCAGAAAGTGGGGAACGGAGTGTCTTAACACTAGGTTCCCTCTGCCTACCCTGCTGTGTGCGGGATACAGCGTGAAGCTGATTTTTAAAAACATTCTTATTATGTTTTAATAACTTAATTTACAAACAAATCTCATCGAAATATTTAAAGTAAAAAGTAAAATGTGACTCTAGTAAAAAAATGATATCATTTTGAAGCGCGTTCAGTTATTCCTTTGGGAAATTCCACTGCGCTTAGTAATAACTTTAATATCTTGTAGTTATTAGCTATCATATACTTTATGGAGTATATTAATTTTTGGCTTATTACATTTGCTATTTATGATTTGTGCGGTCGAGTCGACTAACAGGATGCGTGACGGTAGTGGGTTCAATTCAAATTACGATATAAAAAGTTATCACTCGCAATTTTGCTTTCGTGGGCTGTAAAACGTAATATAGGAAATACCGGTTTTTTCGTAGGATCTTCGAAAAATTTTCTGTTAGTCCTCCCTTACACTCCTTAAGTTAGATGCAAAATTATAATTTTCTATGTCCAGTTGTGGGTTCGATCCCCACTCGATGAAATAAGATATATATCTGCTGTGTGTATATATGTATGATACTGATTTATTAATTCATTTCTCCGCTTCGCCACTCAACGCGCAATGCCTCTAGAATACGGCGAAAAATGGGGAACGGAGTGTCTTAGTATTATGTTCCCTCTGTCTACCCTGCTCTGTGCAGGACGATATAATAGGATTGTAAAACTGAAGAAAAAGTACAGAAATTTCGTCTGTGGGTTGCCTGTAAGTCACTTAGTAACGGAAGCGTTTTCTGTACCTACCTATAAATATTTTTTATATAAAATACGTAACAAGTACTGACAAACTCTATCATGAGCGGGAAAAGGAATCCTTTCTATACATTTCCAAAATACACGTCAAAGGGCTTCATAGCATTTGATTCTAAATTCGGTCGTTGTGGATTTACGCGTATCCCTAGCGGGGTAGTCAGAGAGAACGGAGCGCCAAACGCTACGGTCTCTACATACCTCTTTCGCCTCGTTCACTGTCATCAACCTCTTCATACACGCCCTCCGAGGGGTCTTTTAGTCCGAGGCCTTCTTCCCATTATCTTTGATACTGTTTTCGAAGGTCAACCGAGGTCTCCTCCTGAAAGAAGAATAATACACAGAATAAAAACAGAAATAATATTTATATTTAAATTATTTTCATTTATTCGGCGGAGTTGAGCTGCGCCACTCAATAAACAATGTCGTGAATTCACGCAGAAAGAGAACAATGGAATAGTTTTAAAGTAAGTTCTCTGGCAGCCATACAAAAAAATATATAAAACTGTCAAATATAACTACTGTTAAGACGCTCCGTACCCCACTTTTCGCCAATGTTACCAGAACGAAGAAATGAAAACATTGATAAATAATAATTCAGCACGGGAATGAACCCACAACTTCGCATCACTCACACTGCGCCAACGGCCTCCGAGACAATAATAGAAAAACGCACTATTTAGATTCATATAAACATATACCCTACTACTGTACTCTCGTTATAAATGAATAAATCAGCTTCATGCTGTATCAAGCATGCAGCGGGGTACGTAGAGGGAACCTAATGTTAAGACACTCCATTAACCACTTTCCACCGAATTTCTCGAGGCATTGCGTATTGAGTGGCGGAACTCAACGCCACGCTTTGCCTTGTTACCAGAGCCAATAATTCATTCCCAGTGGAAATCGAACCAACAACACAGTTACGCTTGTGCCACTGCGCCTCCGAGACAATAATCGAGAATTGCACTAATTAGATTCATATAAACACATACTTGTACTATACTCTCGTTATAATTGTCTAGTATTTTGATAAAGACGAACAAACGCTAGTTGGAGCACAGCGGAGGCTAAAGTACCCAATTATGTTAATTAACACTCGCTTTTTATGAAATATTTCCTTTTGGTAGGCGCAGTAAGTACGTGGAGTTGGAGCGTTTGTATGGTGATTGTATCACTCTTACTCTGTCCAAACGTTGCTTAATTTGTAAAAACAATGTTGTAATTAAAATATATATTTTTTATTTTTAAAGGAATTTTTTACTGATAGGATTTTTTTTAGGAGGCGTATTAAAATTTTTGAGGCCAGTCGTAGCGCAGGCACCAGGTGTAACTGTAAAACCGACTGGTTGTGGGTTCGATCCCCACTCGAGCAGATGAAATATTTACTTAAATTTATATTTCCATTTCTTCGCTCTGGTTCGAGGTTAAGCGCGGCGTTGAGTTCTGCCACTCAACACGCCATGCCTCCAGAGTTCGGCAGAAAGTGGGGAACGGAGTGTCTTAACACTGGGTTCCCTCTGCCTACCCTGTCGTATGCGGGATACAGTGTGAAGCTGATTTTGATTTTTTTTTGTATTAAAAAATTGATCGTTCAATACGAACATTTAGAACCTGTGCGTCGTAGAAACAGTTCGTTGGAAGTTTTTACATTTTTACAAGATTTTGAAAAAAAAATTTTTTTTTATAAATTCAAGACAATGCGTGGTTGAGTGGCGGTATTCAACGCCGCGCTTTATAATATTAATATTTGATTAGTCTTATCTAAAAATCACAGATAATATTGTAGAGAAATAATGTGTTTCCCAAATTAGATGAGACAAAAAATAGTATATATTTTTACCCTTACTTACTAACCTTACTTACTAACATCGCTGCCTTGATTGGATACAAAATGCATTTAATAATTTGTCGTATAATATTTTGTTATAGAATAATTTACTTAGTAAAAACCTCAATTACTAATATTAGAGGAGGCCTTGGCGTGTCGAAGTGTAAGCGCGACGGTTGTGGGTTCGATATAAATTATAATTTACTTTCATGTTTTCACTCTAATAGCGAGGTAAAGCTACCAGTAAAGGTACTTCCGCTACTCAAAACGCAACTAAAATTAGGCAAAAAGTGGAAAACGTAGTGTTTTAACCCTACAGTAGCTAAAAATGGGTTTATCGCCATATTAATGTGTTCATGTATTATTTCTAAATTCTAAAAAAACACTATATTCTTGTTTTCATTCGGTTTACTCTCTAAATTTAGGTTCTATCGCGTCATAAATAAGTTATTTTTATTTATAACATTTTGTTTCTCCGTTGAACTTTGCCTAGTTGTAGTCTGTGAAATTTATTGGTTGCGTATCGAGCATCGAGAACGGCTCCCAATTTGTTACCCCGTCCCTTGAGACCTGAATATTTGAGAATGACAGATCGTCTGATTATTTATATATAGCTATGCGGGATTGTTGATGGAAAAATTATGACTAGTTTTATTATACGAATTGAGTGTAAAGGAAAGAAAACCGGCCTAGTGCGAGTTGGACTAATGTACAAAGTGTTCCGTACCATTCATTATTTGTTAAAAACAACAAAAAATTATGTTTCTAATATGGGAGTTCAGTTAAATATTAGATTTTTTTAAAAGTAACAAGTAACAACAAATTTGTTGTGATGATGGTCTGTAAAAAAATAAATATCTTAAAATCCTGGTTGTCGAACCAGTATTTTAAGATAATTAAAAGTACGCCGTTTTTTTTTTAATTCGCTGTCTGTCTATCCATGTGGTGACACATATAATAGGGTCGCGTTTCACCCTTTGGATACGGAACCCTAAAAAATATCTAGAAAATTTATCTAGATAAGTAACATGACTTTTAATTAATAACTTAAGCTAAGTTAAGGTAAGGTAATAATAATTAATTTTAATATTTAACATAGTTATGGAATTAATGCACTAGCAGCCCATTCGCGGCTTCGCCTGCGTACTACCTATAATTCTTTTATTGTGCTATATTTGCCAACAGATGGATTATATAAGTTATACATTCAATCACGGAAAACTAATTTTCATAAATTTGAGAAAGTATTACGTGCATGCGAGAATGTCATCGGCGGCAAGGGCGCCCCCGCGGAACTCGAGCCTTGGCTGGCGGCCGTAAACAGAGTATTGAATTATTTTAATTTCACATTTTCTCGAAAAGTATACGTCCAAATTACATGCTATAAAGGCCAGAGATTATCTTTACAAAATTTACTTTATGATGGAATAATTTTCACTCGTAAGTTTCAACATCTTCGTCAAATAAAAAACAGTGAAACATTACCTTGGAATTTCAATTATTTTTTGTCACAAAATACCATATTGTGTCTTATTTAGCGAAGTTTATTTTAGAATTTTTTTTTTAAATAATGAAATTGAATGTATTTGTAGTTACGCGCTTAAAGAAATTCGATGATGTTTATTTTGATTGTTATTTTATTATTTAAAGCTAACTAAGAATCACACTTTAATATAATATTTAGCACTCCTGAAAAATGCAGCTTTCATATAAAACAAAAAAAATGTAAATCCGACCAGTCATTCCAGTGATCTTACCGTTTAAACAAACAAACAACTCTTCCGCTTTCTGCTTTTTAATATAATTATTAGTATAGATAATATAGATATATATGTGGATGATCTCAATTAAATAAAATTATAAAAAATTAAATAAAAATGTAGATATGTGCTATATAAATTAAGATTTTATGTATATTTTTTTTAAGTTATAAACAAGCACTAGAGAAATATATATGAAAATATTTTTGTGGCCTAGTTTGTAAGTGCATTTGGTGTACCAATTAACAAGTATAAACACGCATTGGTGAAGCCTACCGTAATACTGTACTTATAATATAACCTGCATATAGCCTTAATAATAAAAGGAGGAAGCTGTTGTCGTGATGAATTTATGTTCAATTTTGGTTATTTCGTGAGATGTAAAAGCGCGGTGTTGAATTACACCATTTAATAACTCAACGTAATGTCTCGAATTTGGACAGACATCGGAGAAAGCATGTACACTAGCTTTATTCATTTATGTTAAAACAATAATAGCACGAAGCTTTGATTTATCATTTTATATATATTTTTTTCAGCTTTACGATGTATCCCGCACATTCCAGAGTAGGCAGAGGATAACATAGTGTTAAAACATTGCGAAGAAATGAAAATATAAATTTAAATAAATATTTAGTTTCCTAGTGTTAAGACACTCCGTTCCATATTTTCTGCCGAATTCTGGAGGTATTGCATGTTGAGTGCCAGTACTCAACGCCGCACTTTGCCTCAAAACTAGAGCGAACAAATGGAAATATACATTTTAACACTAGGTTCCCTGCCTACCCTCCTGTGTGCGGGATACAGCGTGAAGTTGATTTATTTATTTTAAATTTCTCGAATGACAATCGAACCTATGACCCATCGCGCTTACAGTCACACGCTTGTGACCCTGCGCCACGACTGGCCTCTTATATTAATTTAAATAATCAATCCGACATTTAATATTATATAAATAAATTGGAAGTCTATAACAAAATGTTGATTGTAGAGAACTTTGAGTATTTAAATTATTTACATGCTCACATCTCACCATGACGATAGTAGGACGACTATTAGAAGCTTCGTTTCTTAAAGATTTTTGCAAGTCAGCAAGAAATGACGATATTGTTTCAGTTATATAATTTTTTTCAAGGTTTTATTTCTTTATTTGTGTTAAGACAGTCCGTTTCTATTAAGACACTTCAGTTCCTCACTTTCCATCAAATTATGGAGGCATTGCGTGTTGAGTGACGGAACTCAACGCCGCGTTTTACGGAAATTTTAGAAAAAGAGAAAAATTATAGGTGTACCTACCTATCACGATATCTTCTTTTTCATAACATGAAATAAAAATTATATGCATGATTAAATTTATTATATTGGTCCGTTTTCCGCTCAGCAGAATAATTTAATTTCATTCATCTACTCTGACCAGACGAAACGCGGTGCTGAGTTGCGCACTCCACACACTGTCTTAAATTCGAACGGAAAGAGGATAACTGATTATCTTAATACTACGTTTACCCTGCCTACCCTGTTGTATTCGGGGTGAATCTTAAAAAACAGAAAATTATATAGGAAAAAAATATATTATACTTTTTTCTTAAATTTCTAATTCGCTATAACTGCCAATGAAGCTATGAATTTTTAAACTAACACAGAACTAATTGCCTTTAAAATTCTATTATTTCATTATATTTTATATGACCAAAGGAAATAAAGATAACTCCATTTCATTTCTCTGTTTCACAGAAATTTATTATTTGAGAACGATTCGAATTGCCTAAAATAGGCTCGAGTAAACTAATGTTATAAAGTATATAAACGTATTATTTTAAATGGGAAAGAAATTTCCATATTTTTGTATTCGTTCATTTTAATTTAGTCTGCAAATTAACAATTTTTTTTATCAGCTTCACGCTGTATCCCGCACACAGCAGGGTAGGCAGAGGGAACCTTGTGTTAAGACACTCTGCTCCCCACTCTCTGCCGAATTCTGGAGGCATTGCGTGTTGAGTGGCGGAACTCAACGCCGCGCTTGTCCTCAAATTTTAACAAATAATAAATATATTTTGCTGGCTGGATTATAGCGATTAAGCTTTTTACTTTCCGCCAGTTTTTGTGCCGTTACTGGTGTGCCGTTACTGGTGGCCATTGTGGTGTAGTGGAAGAGTATCTGGCAGTAGTTTCGACCGTTTTACCTATCTTTTTTTTCTCAGCTAAGACATGGTGTTGCGTCGAGTTCTGCCACTCCACATATAATGACTCGAATTCATACTTTACGTGTGGAGAGGGAGACTTCGGGTGGTAACTGAAAGTAGTGTTTCGACACTGAGTTTTCTCTACCTACTCTGTTACGATTTATACAGTGTGAAGTTGAAAAAAAAATAACTTGATAACAGAACACACCTTATATTATTAGAATAAGTTATGTTACCTTCTCCTAATAAGACGTGGTGTTTTATAAATCAATTTTAAAAAAATCTAATTCTCTCAAAAAAGTGCCAATATTATATATTATGGTATAATAAACCATTTTACTATATTATGAACTATCCAGGACACCCCCTCTATCATTTGGCCAGAATCCTGACTAATTTCACGTATTACAACAACATAGCAAACTGAACAGTGGCCATATATCGCAGATAGTCAAGATATATAGCTTCCTGCGCTCTATAAAATTCCTAATGCTACTAACCGGACCTGGCTCGAATAAAGATGGATGAATCTTACTTGTTTACATTCATAGTATATTTTTTGGTTATATTTTGCTCAAATAATTCTTTGGACTTTTTGGTTAACATTTACATATGCGGAGATAAGTCCCATGTTCGATGTTTGCATTGAAACTTGAAGCTTGTTCAAATTCAACATACTCTTTTTTTCAAATATTTTTTTATAGCATTTTTGAATTATCGAATTAAATTAAGCTAACACCGGTTTGGATAGCTCTGCTAAGGAGGAAGGAAGGAAGCTTAGCAATTGCTTCTTCCAGCGTTATAAAATGATTAAAACTTTATTAATTTACTTATGTATGTGTAATGGCTCGAGGGTTCGATTTCCACTCGAGGGAATTAAAAATATATATATCTTTTAAACTCAGCAACTCAGCTTCACGTTGTATCAGCAAGTAACACAGCAGGGTAGGCAGGGGGAGCCTAGTATTAAGACTCCACTAAATTCTGGAAGCTTTGGGTATTGAGTGCCGGACGCCGCGCTTTGCCTCGACACCAAAGTAAAGAAATGAAAATATAAATTATAATATTTCATCCCCTCGAGTGGGGGTAGAACCCACAACCAGTCGATTTTACAGTCACAGTTTATGCCCCTGCGCCACGACTGGCCTTAATTTTTAAGTATTTATTTATATCAATTAAAAAAATTAACAATTTTTTATTTTATGGGAAGACTTGCCATAAATTTCATAATTAATATTTCATCGAAAATATGAGTAAACTATGAAAGACTTCTAAGGCTTAGATTATTAATAAAGGAAAAATCTTAAATATATTTTTTACTTAAAAATATAAATAATAAATAGATTTAAACGTACATACATGAAAAAAAGAATACGTGAACAAAGACTTGTGATATTAAAAAATCCTTTGCTCATTGCTCGTTCTGAGCTAGTGCTGTTCATACGAATTTTATGTTTGACTAATGACTGAAAGATAATACCTTTAGCTCGTCGCTCGCATTTTGTTCAAATTACTTTTATACTGGAGACTATTGAGATACATATTGTGGATTAAATCCGGGATATTAAGAATGTAAGTAAAGATTTATTAAAAAGATATATAAATATAGTAATATAGTAACGACAAAAAAGGCAAAACATGGCGTTGAATTCCGCTACTCAACAAGAAGTCAGAAGTCGGCGAGAAAAGAAGAACGGAAGTGTCTTAATAGATACGGAGTGTCTTAACACTTGACTCCCATTTTCCCTCTGCCTACCCTACCAACAAGTCTTAGCAGATTTTCTTATATTATAATAACTATGTGAGTATCGATCCAAAGGATAGTACTAACATAATTTACTTCCCACAAACTTGGAAACCTCTCACATATAAATGACTCATTGAAACTTATACCACCAATAAAAATGTTTTAGATTCTTGGTCAATCTCACGAGATACTTGTGATTTTATGACAACTTCTATCAAAGTCTAGATTACTTTATGAATCGTGTTGGAATGGATTTTTTTATTTGGTTAGAGGAATATAAAACAAATGAAGCAAAAAATGTTTTTTTTTTTATACTTTTCGTTACTTATATTTTAAGCTCTTTTATTCTGTGTACGGACGGATCTCAACACCGCACTTTGTCTTCCAGATCGGGAAAATGAAATATAACCAATAAATGCAATAGATTACACTAGTACCAATGTTTTGAATGCCTTGAACTAATGACCGCTTAGTTTGTAATCTAAAATAATTTTAGAAGCAATAACTTCATTACTATTTAGAACTATTTATACCATAGAATTTATTGAGCAGTATGTGCGCTTCGAGTAAAAGAAAATGAATTTAAATGTATATGCCTTACAAAGCGCGGCGTTGAGTTCTGCCACTCAACACGCAATGTCTCCAGAATTCGGCAGAAAGTGGGGAACGCAGTGTCTTAACACTAGGTTCCCTCTGCCTACCCTGCAGTTTGCGGGATACAGCGTGAAGCTGATTTTTTTATTTTTTTTATATGCCTTATAAATATTTTTTCAATTTGTATTGTAATAGGTATTCTAAATTCGTATGTAATTTTTTTTCATTTTTATATATTAAAAATATAATCTCAAGGAGCGATTTTCTAGCAATATATTTTTTTATGAGATTTTTTTTTATTATAAGAAACTTGTTATCATAGCCCAGTTTCAAAGTTCTCAGTTTTTACGCAAATTGACTGCCAACTCGGATGCATCGTGAATTTTGTTCTAAAAACTTCTTCTTTGAAGTAAAAGTTCATTCATATTCATCCCGGAAATATGAGTTGGCTATCTGGGAAATGTAAAAATGTAACATATGTCGTTGCAACGGACATATCTCTTGTTCAGGTTTCAACAATCCTGTATAAGTGATGTAATGTTTTTTTAATATTATACCATTGCTAATAAAAACGTGCTTAGTATGTCGATGGGAAGAATTATAAACATGGTGCTAAACATAGATTTCTTTGATTTTCTGCTCTTTCTATATTCTAATAATAGAAAATCAAAGCAATCAGTGCTATTAAAACATTTTTTAAAATGAATATATTGCGCAATATATTAAAATGAATATATTGCGCAATATATTCATTTTTAAAAAATATTATTGTGCACATTACAAGGTGGCCAGTGGTGGCGTAGGGGCACATAAGTGGGACTTAACGCAACAGGTGGGTTCGATTTCCACTTAAGGAAATAGAATATTTAATGTTTTCAATTCGGGGCAAAGCACAATGTTGCGTTTCGCCACTCAACATGGAATGCCTCTAGAATAGACGTGGGTCGTAACGTCCTTTAGGCATAATCGGTTGCGACTAGTTTCGGGAACACGAGTAACTAGTTTTCAAAACTGCGTTACAAAGCATTTGCTTCGGCTTACTTTTATACTTATGATTACAGAAAACGTTAAATGTAATCTTAACGGTAAAAAGTGTTATGATTACGAAAATGAATAAGGTTATATTGCCTTTGATATTAATATGAATAATTGCCTAGATTCCTAGAATTTTAATATATGAAAAATATTCACTTTTTTTCAAAATCTATATACATGTGTGCAACGATATATTTAAACTTTAAAGGGATATATATATTTAAAATATATTAAAAAATTAAAAATATTGATTATTAGATTTTTTTTTAATCTATATCCACTTAATAATATAATAAAGTCCGCTTAATCATTTAATAATAATAATCTTTACTTATTATTAATTTCACTATTATAAAATATTCAAAAATATTATTTATAATCAGTTAACTTTCTCTTTTTTAGTGCTATTTTTCATTGCATAGAATTTAACTTATGAATTTACTAATTTAAATTTTTAGCATCACTTTTTCTTTTCATGAAGTGTGTAATTAATCATATTTTAATGACGTTTTTGTTCTAATGGATGTGAAAACTGGATATAAATATAATGTACAATGTAATTGCATACAAACTCGATCTATTGCTGTTTCTTTTTTCGTTCGAAACGTAGTAAGATAGAGCGAGATGCGACTATGTTAGAATCGATGTAACTGACATTACTATTTTATAACATTATATAAAATATTTAAAATAAGTTACAGTTTAGTTACAGTTGTACTGCAACTGCTGTTGACAAATATGTTACTGCTTACTGTCATGAAACTACGTATGTGAAATAATCGTTATGTTTGTCCACGAAACTAATCAGTTTCTGAAACCGATTACGTTACATAACGCCCATGTCTACTCTAGAATTCGGCGTAAACTGCATTACGGAGTGTCTTAACACTACGCATAAACTGAAAAAAAAACAAAAAATAAAGTATTTAAAACTGTAGATACAAAAACTTCACTTCAATTGATCAAATTATAGGCGATACATCATTTTTCAGTTTTATTTAATGGTAATAACATTATATGATAATATATTGCATCTAAGATTAAGAGAGGTAATGGAAAGCTTTGATTAATATTCTAAAGCACAATATCGATGATACTGGAGGAGGTCACGTACAACTTAAGAGGATAGCATAAACGTTAGCAGGTGGAAATAAAGTGAAAAAGTTATGCTGATTATGTAATTATTAAAATATATAAAACTCAAATCGAAATTCAAGTTTCACGATGTATCCAGTGTAGGCAGAGGGAACATAGCGCTAAGACAGTCTTTTCCCTACTTTCCACCGAATTCTGGAGGTATGGCATGTTGAGTGACGGAACTCAACGATATAGATGTGGAAAGGCGTATTGCTGCCGGTAACAGGGTTAACGGAGCCTTAGCTGCATTGATGAGACGGCGAAACGTCAGCACAGCTGCGCGTTTGGCCGTACACAATGCAGTTTTGGTACCGTCTCTGTTATACGGCAGCGAAACGTGGGTATTACAGAAGAAGAATGAAAGAAAGATGAATGTAGGATAAGCTGAGTTAGCTTAGCTGATGGAATCCGAATGGAATCAATGAAAAGATACACAGAGTGGTAGGTACTAGCGAGGAAGTCACGGTGAAAATGGAGAAGAAATCAGTTTTTTATTATATGTTTTGAATGAAATTTTACTTACTGTGTTTTGTTAACAATTTTATAGTGATCTCTTCCTAAAATCTATCATATTGTTTCTTAAGTGGACAAATCAATTTCCAAATATCAAAAAATATGCATAACATTTTTTTACACATATATTTTTAACATACCTAATTATTAACATAATAGGGGGGCATTAAACGTTTTAGAAAGGTTAAAGTGGGGCATGGCACAAAAAGGTTGGGGACCACTGGTCTAGATCCTAGATTCCAGACCTAATAGTTACATAAGAAAAAAGTTGCATTCAACTCCCTGTCCCAATTCAAAAGATTTACGTGTGCAGACAAACTGAGAGACAAACATTTAATAAATCATCGATTCATGTTCTGCTACTATTTTTATATTACCCCGAATATTTTTTTTGGAAAAATATTTAATATTCAGAGATTTTTTTCAATATTTTATTATAGTTCAGGTTATAAGTTCCAGTAATATTCCATTTATCACTTTGTTTCGTGGTAATTGTAATATAGAAAACAATTGAACCTTTTAATATTAAGAATTTCATTATAATATATTAAAAATTCTATATAATTTCATACATAAAATCAAATCAAATCAGTTTCACGCTGTATCCCACACATAGCAGGGTAGGCAGAGGTAACCCAGTTTTAAGACACTCTGTTCCCCACTTTCCGATCAGTTCTGGAGGCATCGCATGTTGAGTGGCGGAACTAAAGCCGCGCTTTTCCTCGACATCAGAGCGAAAAAATGAAAATATAAATATAAATAAATATTTAATTTCCTCGAGTGAGGATCGAACCAATAACCAGTCGATTTTACAATCACACTTTGTGCCTCTGCGCCACGACTGACTTCATAATTTCATACATATATTACTAAAACACCCTTTCCATACATTCAAATCGGAAATTCAAACACAAATTTTATCAGAAAATCCAATGAAATAGCGAAAATAGAATTAGAGGGAAACAAATCAAGCTTTACTCTCTTGAGCTAGTATCACTTCGACCTAAAAATCGAGTGGGCTCGACTGACAATTGACCCCTTTCTCCTCCGCCTTTCACACTCATCATTAATGAGACAAGTTAGATCAACAAAGGCGAAACTTTGCAGTAATCTTGTATGTAATTAATATTGAGGCCAGTCGTGGCGCAGCGGCACAAAGTGTGACTGTAAAACCGACTGGTTATGGATTCGATCCCCACTCGAGGAGATGAAATATTTACTTAAATTTATATTTCCATTTCTTCGTTCTGGTGTCGAGGCAAAACGCGGTGTTCAGTTCTGCTGCTCATCACGCAATGTACTAAATGTACTATTAGGATGCAAGCAGGCAGGGAATGCAGGGAAAGCAGTGCAATAAAATTCCCCGCAAAAACACTTTATTTGGCACAAAAGTACACATTTTCCCAAAGGGAAAATAAATATGTAGTTGACACTGTAGTAAACACTATTTTACTATAATTTGAGGTTACATATAGTACTACTTTGGTGATTCGTTACCGTAGGAAATTCCATGCACAGAGTGCCGCAACGCCATCTTTCAAAAAACAGCGAGTACTTATTCAAGGTCCTAATGCAAACAGAAAGATGAAGATACTAAAGTATATTTATTAAATTATACGTATATTATGTTATTTACATACGGTGAATAGCAAAAAATATATTCTTTGGAATGGATGTCTTAATATTAGGTTCCCTCTGCCTACCCTGCTGTGTGCGGGATACAGCGTGAAGTAGATTTTTTATTGTTTTACCTGCAAGAATGTTGATCTAAATATTATTATAAATATCCTAAAGTTAAAAATATTCTAAACGTTTTAATTTGAATACAGTAATGTATAATATTTATTTTTGTAAACTTTACTCTTACCTTTAAGTCTTTTTCAAATACACTTTTAAGGTTCCATACCTCAACATACAAAATGGAACAATTATATGAGCGTAGATTGGAGTGAAATAATGTGGTATGGTCGTGCGGGTATGATGGACCCTTGACCTGGCCTGCTACATCTGGGATACAGGGTTAAGCTGAAAAAAAAAAAAAACATTATTAATAATTATTTATACTACTTTACTACTTTTTACTACTTTTATTTTTACTCTTTATTGCATTTTGTGATTTACATTAATACCCTACATTAATCACTTAGACAAAAGATATCACAGCCGCTAGAAACGTTTAAGCCACCAACAAAAGGACACAACTTATCATCATCACAAGGATATATCTGTAAACGCGACGGTTGTAGGTTCGATTTCCACTCGAAGAAATGAAATATTTTATATTTTCATTTCCTACTCTAGTGGGGAGACAAATCGCGGGATTGAGTTCCGAAGGGGACGGAGGTACTTTAATAAGTGCCTTAACACTAGGTTCTCTGGTGTCCTCTGCTTAATCTGCTATATGTGCGGGATACAGAGTAAAGTAAAAAAATAGGTATATCTAAAACGATGTACTAAAAAAAGACATACAAGACATTTTTATCATTTTACCGATCGGGAGAGATAAACCACAATATGGATTTCGTTTTTCAAAAATGTATATATTTTTATCAACAGTCATATAACCCAGACGTTTTGAATGTCATTCTTTAGCCAAGAAACCAGCGCGATTGCTATAAAATATTCGCAGGCAAGCTAATGCCTTGAGTTCATTCAAATGACGATAACTTTTTTTTAATAAACCGATTTTGATGAACTAAACTTTAGTACTTAAGTTAAGTTAAAACAAAGCAATTCGTGAAATTTTCAAGTAAATCGGTTCAGTACTTTCAGAGAAAAATGCGGACAAAAATATATCGACAGACAGACAGACAGACAGACAAGAAATTCAAAAAAAATATTTTTGCTTTCTATTATTCTATTTAGGTGTCCTTCTATCCATTTCAGTCAAAATAACTAAATGTACAGACAAAATATTTTTACTGTCTTATTATATATAAAGATTAAGCTTGCAAATGTCAAATGTAAAATACCACGAAAGAAGTAGAAAGCAAATAATAGTATATTATTGTATAAAATTATCAATTTAGATCCCCTACTAAATTATCCCAAACCCTCATACGATCTCGATGGGTAGGTACTGGTATAGTACAGTTAACTTAATTTAAAGTTAACGTTAACTTTGAAAGTAGACTCAAATGTACGAATATAAATTAAATTATCTTAGTTACTTTGGATTTGGTTTGAAATTATAAAGAAATTGATGTATATATTTATTGAATTTATTTTGTTAGATTTAGTATCTTTTGTGGCGCAACGGTACAATGTCTGACTGTAAAGGCTATGGTTGTGGGTTCAGTCGGTGAAATGAATTTTTCTCATTGAAATTATTTTTTTTTTGCTCTGGTAAGAAGTAAAAGTGCGGCGTTGAGTTCCGTCGCTCAACACGCAATATCTCGAAAATTGGGCGGTGCATCGGGAACGAAGTGTCTTAACACTGGGTTACTTCTATCTACTGCTATATGCGGAATGTTTTATTACATCTGGTCTGGTTTCGTAGATTTTATTGTCTAATGCCTTGAAAGTTTGAATCATCGTCAAAAAATTAGTATCTGTGATATTCAGTTTGTCTGTAAAATTGATATACACTGAAAAATAAGGTGAAATATAAATAAGTTCTTTTTGGTATATAAAGAAAATATATAAAGTATATATTTTTTATATACATAACTTTTTTTTGTATTTATACACTTTTCACTTTCAATTTGGTGCAAAGATTTTTTTGTGCGGTATCCGAGGCCGTCGAGGCGCAATGGCTCAATATTTGAATGCAAGCGTGACGGTAGAACACAGAGTTCTATTCCTAATCTGGGGAAGGAATCATTTTCATCTCTTCGGTTTACTATTAAGATAATCCATCCCTCAACTCGCAATGTCTGGAAGATTTCGGGAAAAATGTCGACTCCATTCCCCACTAGTTTTAAATAGGTTCTCCCTAGCTACATTGCTAAAAAGATAAACATTATTTTTTTTTACATATACGTGTATATTGAAGCGTCTGTATATCTATAGAACGAAATAAATAAAAATAATATAAAAAATGACTCCGCGCTTTGAATTCAAGTATCTGAATACTATAAAACGAAGTGACAGCTCTTTATAGCTTTGGTTGTAAGAATGCACCTATTCTGAAATATTCTGGATAAGCAAAAAATATATGATAAGTGATGTTTTTTTTATATGCATGCATGTATACATCTCACTCATAGCAGGAGAGCTTGGGAAGTAATAAGTTCTTTGATTTTCACGTTTATTACACATTTTAAATGAAACTATTTTCCTCGTATTAGTTACTACTGCAAAGTGTTCGAAACGTCGGGTTTCCAAAATGTATAATCTAAAATATAGGCGATTAATCCGGTTAAAATAGTTTCATTTAAAATGCTTGGGAAGTAAGTGCTTAGACACTCAGTTCTCCATTTCACCCGAATTTTTGAGATCTTTCATGTTGAGTGGCGGAACTCGGCACTCCCGCTGCCGCCGCCGCTTTTGCCTTGTGACCAGAGCGAGGAAATTTATTATAAAAAAATATAATTTAATTCCTCTGAGCGCGCATGGAACACACAACACTTAAGATATGCATCACGATGGTGGTTTGATTTTTTTAGTGTCAAAACATTCCGTTCTCTGCAATCTGGGCAGATTGCAGAGAACGGAATGTTTTGACACACATTGCGTGCTGATTGAAGGAGGAACCCACACCTTCTCTTTGCCTCGTCAGAACGGAGAAATGAAAATGTTTAATTTCTCGAAATCGGGGTGGAACTCGTAACAACTTAACAGAGTTGATAGTAAACGCGAAATTACAATAAACTCTATTCCACTGGGCCACGATGGGCAAATGTAGATACTATTTTAATATATTGATCTGAATCAAAATATTAAAACAGTGCTTATTTTAATTTCTATAAACACTCTATGCTACCTTCTATAAATCAGCTTCACGCTGTATCTCGCACACGATCGCAGGATAGGCAAAGGGAACCTAGTGTTAAGACACTCCGTTACCCACTTTTTGCCGAATTCTGATTCATTGCGTGTTGAGTGGCAGAACTCAACGCCTCGCTTTGCCTCGACACTAGAGCGAAGAAATTGAAATATAAATGTAAGTAAATATTTCATCACCTCGAGTGGGGATCGAACCCACAACCAGTCGATTTACAGTCACACTTTGTGCCCCTGCGCCACAGCTGGTGCGACTGGCACGTTACCTTCTAATATCTCTTTTTTCTATCAAACATAATATTTTGTTATTGTTTTATAGCCCAAAAGAGACTATGGTTGCGAGGAGATTTCTAATTTCTAATTTCTGTTGAAAACACCGTATTTTTAACTTTGAATAAAAGAGAAAAGATTCAAGATCATAGCAAATAAAAATGACGACGAATGACGAGTGGGAATCGAACCCACAACCGTCGAATTTACAGTCTCAGCCAGTATTTTCCCCTAGAAAAACTTATCTTTGTCATTTATATAAATAAAGGATAATAAAACACAAATAAAAATAACAAATTTTCTTATAAGTTTTTTTTTGTTTTAATTGAGTACAGATAAAACAAGAAATATTTTCGTAAGAAAAAATCTGGTCCCGTTCAATTTTTCATACAGCCGAGGTCCACGTCGCTAGGGACGGCTGTGGGGAGTTGTACGTAAAATAAAGTTTTTCATATGTTATTAATATTTTTATGAGTCAGTAAATATTGTAGCCTTTAACGTTATTCGGCCACTGTTTAACAATTCAGAACATTTGTAAATAAAAGCCTACCCCTTTGAGAATATTGCCTCCGTCCATTTTTCCAATATTTTTTCTTCGTTTACGAAGAAATTTCTTGTTTTTTGTACATATTCATCTTTTTTGATAACTTGTCTGTCTTTATATTTTATTTAATGTTTAATTTTGAGATGGAAAACAAAACTATGGTTAAGTTCTTCCGTTATCTGTTTATATCATATATCTTAGAGACACTGCGGAGCCTAACGCCGCGCTGTACCTTACTATACTGTGAATTTATAAGTATTTTGAATGCAAAGTTGATTTGAGTGCAACAATTACTTTAAAATATATGTTTTTTAATCCGAGGCCAGTCGTGGCGCAGGCGTACAGAGTGTAAACGCGACTGGTTGTGGGTTCGATCCCCATTTGAGGTAATGAAATAATTATTTACATTTATATTTCCAATACTTCGCTCTGGCAAAAGCGCAACGTTGAGTTCCGCTACACAATGCCTTCAGAATTCGGCGGAAAGTGGAGAACGTAGTGTCTTAACCGTGTCTTACCTCTGTTGTGTGCGGGATACAGCGTGAAGCTGATTCGTTGATTGGTTATATATATTTTTTCTGAACTCCTTAGTGGATGGTAAAAGTATCGATACACATCACAAAATGTCTTAGAATAGTCGTTTAACAGTTTCTAAGATTTTTCTGCTGGCGCCGTAAAGTGGGAAAAACATTTACGCTTTTTATTTTCAGATAAAAAAAAATATTATTGACAAATGTAAAATATACTAGCGATCTGCCCGCAGCTTCGCCCGCTTAAATTTATTGTAATATTATAGCCAAATTATATAAAATTATTACATAATTTGTGGCCTATGTGTTTTTTTTAATTTAATGGCCTGATTAGGCCTATGTATTATTCTGATGTATACGTTATATTACTGTAAAGTTTCCACAAATCTGTTCCGTAGTTATCTCGTGATAGTAGGACAAACATCCTGCCTCAAAAACTTTCCTATTTATATTATTAGGTAATCTTATTAAGATTTCACTATGCATTCTTATAAGGCCTTCAGTTAAAAACTAATGCGAACATAACGTTATCAAGCTTAAATCAACATCTATATTAAAATGGTAATTCGTACGTCCCTGTTCGTGCTTCTAGAAAAATCACGACCTAATTTAAAGTTTACATTTTAGAAGCTTTAAAAAAGTACATTTTGTCAACGTCAACCTTTGCTCGCTACACGAAATACAACTGAACTTTCAATTTGGGTTGTTGAGTTTTTCTTTATTTTGTTAAAAAAATTATAAACAGCTTCACGCTGTATAGCAAAGGGAGTCTAGTGTTAAGACACTCCGCTCCCCACTTTCCCCCGAATTTAGGAGATATTGGGTGTTGAGTGGAGAATCTCAACGCCATGCTTTAAATATTTCATTAACTGGAGTGGGAATTGAACCCACAACTTCTCGCGTTTACGTTTACGGCGTCAACTACGTGATTGCTCATTTAAGCTTAAAATTTAAGAATTCGTTTGTTAAACACTCTAACCTCAAGAACTATTAATTCAATTAATTTCTTTTGTGAGTAAATTTTTATATTTATCGAGCCTATAATATGACATCACGCTACTACCGACACCATTGCAGTTTTGCAAATACCAACTTATATATCAGAAGATCTTTTGTAAATGGAAAATATTTATAAATCGAATCTTATACCTAAGTTACAGGGTAAGACCCTACCAAGCATTGACCGTAACAAAAAATTAAGGCCGCTCATACAAAACTTTATACAGGTCTCGTTATATTTAGCCCGAAGCTGAAGATTTTATTAAGATTAAAAACAAAAATGGGAGCGTAATCTGAATTCAAAACTGACTCGAGAGTGGAGCAATATTTTCATTGAGATATAACAATTTTTATACCATTTAATATAAAAATATACTTTCCATCTTAAGAAATACGTGCTGTAATTAAATTTTTTGATACTAGGGATCTGAAATATATGTTAGTTAGAAACTTCTAAATAAAGATATAGAATCGGAATGGGAAGCAACTTTATTTTATGTTTCGTAAAGACGTAGTATAAAATAAAATATTTTTTTTATCAGCTTCACGCTGTATCCCGCACACAGCAGGGTAGGCAGAGGGAACCTAGTGTTAAGACACTCCGTTCCCCACTATCCGCGTTTTTTTGCTGAGTTCTGGGGCGATGCGTGTTTAGAGGCGGAAACTAAATGCCGCGCTTTGCCTCGACACCAAAGCGAAGAAATGAAGATATAAATGTAAATAAATATTTAATTTCCTCGAGTGGGGATCGAACCCGCAACCAGTCGATTTTACAGTCACATTTTGTACAGCGGTGCCACGACTGGCCTCTTTTATAAAGAATAAAGTTGATTACTGTCGATTTACTTTTCCGTTTTATTTTTTTAGCCTCTCGTTGTATCCCTATGTTAAAACATTCTACTTCAAATTTTCGGCGCAATTTTTGAGGTATGACCTTTCAAAGCGCAATATGTATTGAAGATTATGCGGAAAATAGTAAACGGACTGTCTTAAGCAATACTAAGGCTTACAGGATTTAACTCGAAAAAAATAAAATAAAGGCCAAATTGTGGCGTAGGGGCACAAAGTGTGACTGTAAGGGTGACTGGTTGTGGGTTCGATACTCACTCGAGGAGATGAAAATATTTATTTAAATTTATGTTTCCATTTCTTCGCTCTGGTGTCGAGGCAAAACGCGGCGTTGAGTTCCGCCACTCAACACGCAATGCCTCTAGAATTCGGCGGAAATTGGGTACGGAGTATCTTAACACTGGGTTCCCTCTGCCTACCCTGCTGTGTGCGGGATACAGAGTGAAGCTGGAGATAATAATCGAAAATTATAATTAAAAAAATAATCTCTACACATAAAGCTAATTTCAAAAGAAAGTCAGTGAACTATATTATCCTCTTTTATTAGTCGCTGCATATTTGAATTTAGTATATAGGCTTTACTAATGAGATACCTTTGATTCTATGGAAACGGTCACATTCGTTTTAGTCTAACTGACTATACAGATTAAAAGTCACGCACAGACCGTAAAATGAAGCCGTACTGCAAAAGTAATGCTGCTGCATGATATTCTTGATATAATTATATAATTTAATAGAAAGTTTTTGATGTCAACATCAGCTTAAAGGGGCAATGATTCATGTCTTTGACTGTAAGCGCGGTGATTGTGAGTTCGACGTCCATGTGGTATAATGCAATATTTTCATATCATTCTTCTATCAGCTGTGGTGACAAACTACTACATAAGACGCAATGTCTCGTAGAAAGGCGGAAATTGAAATACAGGTTACTCCCGCGGTACTACAACTATGACATTTAGCACGAAGCGAGACCTGATAATATAAAAGAAAAAATATCCGAAAGGTGAAAATTTATAAGCATCTCGTAGGAAAAAAAAAACATTACATACTTATACAAATATATAGTTTTAATACAAAATAAGTGCATATGCCCACAGACTTAAAATTGTTAAATTTTATAAATTGTACTTCTCTACAATTCTGAAATTAGTAGAGAACTCGTACTAAGCGCTAACTAATAGGCTTACAGAAAAATAAAAAAAATCCGTATTCCTTAGTTACTTATTTTCTGAATATCGAAATATCGTGAGTGGCGTCACTCAACGCCGCTCTTTATCTTCTTACTAGAGTTCAGAGTGAGGAAATCAAACCCACATCCGCCGTTTAAAACCAGATGCTGGGCCGCTCTGTCACAACGATCTCACATAATTATAATAATTAGAGAATATCTCTCATTCCCACAATATTAACTTTGACCTACATTTATCTTTACATACTATAATTATCAAAGTAACCATAATAAATTATTTTATTCAAAACAGTTTTAAATAATTCCGCTGTAATTAAAAACGTTGTTAATTTTAATGAAATATATATATGAAATTACATTAAAATATTCTTTTATATTATATATATATATTTTCATCATTGGAAAATATCTGTATATAATATTTTCGCGTTTCATTTATCAACGGCGCGCATTGCAGAGCTCGCGGTTGCAGGTGGATTACCGGAACTGTTTTTGTTAAAATGATTTACCTATATTTCGTGCCGCAATTTCGCTGACAAGATAAAACAGTGGAATTTACTATGGCGCTAAGGAATTTTAATTTTAAATAGTAATTTTTATTAATTTTATATTTGATTTTTTTATAAAATATTGATTAGTTACGTGTTGAAAAGTATATGTGAATATCGTGATTTTGCTTTGAACTAGGTGTGTTTTAAATGAAACTATTTAACCAGATTAATCGATTATATTTAAAATTTTAGATTTTTGGAAAGCCGACGTTTCGAGCATTTTGCAGTAGTCTATGGTCACTGGTAGATTGAGGTGGCATTCTTCTGTCATTTGACATAATAATTGTATCAAACTACCGCCAATGATTTCTTAACTGTCTTAGGTACCGCCCTGGATTCTTGTAGAATGAGCTGATTGTATCTCCCTCTGGTACAGTGGGTTTGAGACTTCAAAGTTCTTATGAATGAGTCCCAGGAGGTAGAAAGCTTCCAGCGGTCCTCTCTATTGAAATTAGGATTTTTTTGTATTTCAATAGCCCCGCGGATCATTCTAGAAATATATCTGTTTTCCTTAGCGAAAATTTGGGGCTTATCATACAAGATATAATGTGTTCTAGCCCCATTCTTGATATCGGAGATATGTTCCTTCAGCCTAACACCGATGAGTTCTTGAGACCAGTGAAAAATAATATTCCTTTACAGTGTGCAGGCGTATACAAACTATATATGTATATTGTGACTGTAGCTTATCATTCATCGGAAAAAGGAAACGGAAGTATCTTAATAAGAACGGACTGTCCTAACATAAGGTTCCCAGGTTTCCTCTGCCTGCCTTGATATATGCGGGATACAGCTTGAAGTTTAGAAAATGCCCTCAGTCAGATATTATACCACAACTCCGCAATGGCGATAAATTAGAACCTAAAATCGAATAATTCATCCATTTTCTATCGATCAGCCAGTAAACTTTGTTTATATTTACCTAAGACGCAAACGTTTAGAGGCATCAGATCAAAGTTCTATCGATTGAACGAGATTGTTTGTGAAGTTTCCTCTATACGAGATACCTGAACGCTGCATTGGAACATGAGTATCGGTGCTATATCTCGTTACTAGATGTCGAGCTTTCAGTAACGCCTTTGAAGTACGGATTAAATTAACTTAAAGTTAAAAATAGTTCTGAAAATGTTCTAAAGCCTTCTAAGCTATCCATACATATTTATGAAAATGAAAATTTACTTTCTTTCTTTGAAAATGAAAAATACTATTCTGTGGTTCTCTATATTTAGAAAACTGATCAAATACGATTCGGATTTACCCGCCGAGTGTTCCGTACTAATTTCAGGATTGTAGGTCTTGAAGGGTTATAAATGTGAAAAAGTTAAGTTAGTGGGCGTATGTACTCTTTTTGTATGAAATTAACTACAATTATAAGTTTGTAATAGTTTTTATCTGCATTAAATTCCATTTTCGATTTTTTTTCCTTGTTTATACTGCAATTTCTGACTTCTTGCCAAATTTCATAATTATTGTAGACGTTCACGAGAAATAAGTACCTAAAGGTTTTGATTGCAAAGCTTCTATGAATGTTGTGATTTTTTTCTATGCTCTAAGGCACTTTGGAATCTCAGCTAAAATTTCAGCTTAAGCTCCTTACGACCTCGAAATAAATGGTCTTGACAGACACATAACAACGTGACCCTATAACGATTCCCTTTTTACCTTTTAAGGTACGGAACCCTAAAAATGGTAGATGAATATGCCACAATTAAGTCCTAATTGGAAATCTGCGTTTTGTGATAAAAGTATTAATCTACGTTGTAAGTATCAATTCTAATGGTTAAGTCTGAAGAATCAAAATCAAATAAAATCAGCTTCACGCTGTATCCCGCACACAGCAGGGTAGGCAGAGGGAACCTAGTGTTAACACACTCCGTTCCCTACTTTCTGCCGAATTCTGGAGGCAGTGCGTGTTGAGTGGCAGAACTCAACGCCGCGCTTAGCCTCGACACCAGAGCGAAGAAATGGAAATATAAATTTAAGTAAATATTTTATCTCCTCGAGTGGAGATCGAACCCACAACCAGTCGGTTACAGTCACACTTCGTGCCTCTGCGCCACGACTGGTCTCAAGTCTGAAGAAAAAAGGAATTATTAGGAAAAATCGCTTCTCGGCACAGGTAATTCAGTGAGTGGGAAGAGTGTGGGTGTGTGTGATTGAATTTCTCGTGTATACAGTACGAAATATAGTAATGCTATATATGTATATGTATATTTATTAATAATACTAGTATTATTTTTAGCTGTATTCCGTATATAACAGGCTAGCCGGAGATGCCTACTGTCAAACTCTCCGCTATTCGTTCAGTTCCAAAACATAACGTATCGTGTCGCGGAACTCAACGCCGTGCTGGTCTTGCTAGCTCAGAATATTGAAAGTTATTATTCGCCCTTAGTGAAAATCGAACTACTGCTTTTTTTACATACTCTACAAGAAGTAATATGGTCGGTTGATAAAACGTATTCCCTTACTAATCTTTATCAAAAACGCGAAGGGGTGCGTGATCTGCGTTAAGTAGCTAAGCCTTTTGCCTATCAATGAGATTTTGGTGTGTGGAATAAGTACTTTATGCGTGTATAACACTATATTGTCTTTTTTAATATAAATAGCGCATAAAAATTATATTAGTTGAAGACTGTGTACATAAGCAAAGGTCGTGGGTTCATTTTCCGTTTGGAGGAATGAAATATTTTAAATTTCTTGCTATGGTAAACAAAATTGACTTCCGCCATTCAACATTTGCTTGTTGAGTCTTGAATTCGATAGATCGATTTCGAGCCGTAATAATAAATTAGATATATAGAAATATATAAATAGTTTTGATGACATTGTTAAACCCTTCTTTAAATAAAATATATATTTAAAAAAAAATTACGCATTGCTTGTTCAGGTACGCCATTCAATACACAATGTCGGACGAATCAACAAATCAGAAATGATTTCTTTTCCCTCTTGTTTTACACAATTCAATTCTATTATATATACAACACTTTTACATACAGGGTGGAAGTGTCTGCGCTTCTTTTACGACAACAGCGAATAGGGTAAAATATTTTAAACCCATACCTATAGAAATTAATTAAGAAGATACCGCAACAGTTTAGACGAAGGATTTTTTTTCATTTCACGATGTTTATGTATTCCTGTATTTCGTGTGACGAAGTTACGCATAGACACCAATACTTCTACAAAAATACTACTAAAGGTTAAACAACTGTGAACTTTGCCGCCAATATCTACGACTCGATTTCGGAATGAGGCGCATGCGGCGGTTTGATTGGTTTATATGTGCGTGCGTCCTTCTTGACAAATGGCATTTTATATTATAACAATAATTTTATTATTAACTAGCTGGTGCCCGCGAACTTCGTTTCGCCAAGAGAT
>JAAIXJ010000633.1:0-91433 GCA_013403705.1 Heliconius hermathena | reverse complement strand
TGTCCTATCTTCTTACAAGTTAGGAGACTATATTTATGTGTATGATCTGACTTGGCTAGTTTTCATATGAATTTATAGTAGGCTTGTATGCCATGAATACATTCATTTATATCGATGCTTTCGTAAATTCATTTGAAAACTAGCCAAGTCAGATCTTACACATAAATATAGTCTCCTAACTTGTAAGAAGATAGGACATTTAAGGTGTTATAAAATATTTTATATTGTTAAAAATAAATTTCAGGACTGATCATTGAACTTGGCACACATTTACATCTCACTTCTTTTATCGCTGAAGTCAACAACCACGGTATATATCATATTACTGAACTTGGCTCTCATTTTACATTTATGTTTTTGATGGGATCGAACCCACATCAACCACGACGCTTCAGTATATCAAATTTATATTTTATCAGTGACATATAAACAAGAAATTACAACGCATCTCAATGAAATGGGACAGAATAAATAATAACGGTACACCTCTGACCATACAATTGATATCAATGTCGTCAACAAATTGTTGCATTCATACAATGAGAGAAGGCTATGACAAGAAAAGCTTGAATAAGGCCAGAATTCAGGCAAAGTTTACCTTAATATTTTTGGATACTAACTGTATCTCTTTATACTTAATAAATCTCTTTTTTTTTTAAAGCTGTATCCCGCAGTTAAGACATTCCGTTTTCTACTTTCTCTGCAATATTGGAAACATTGTGTCTTGAGTGGTGGATATCAAAACTTCTCAATAAGTGGAACTTGAACCTACAACCATCGCGTTTACAGTCAGAAGCTGAGCCGCTGCGCAACGATTGTCCCTATCTACATCTTTACCTGCAAGGTGATCAACAAGATCTAGGATAAATGTTGATTTTTATATAATCTTATTTTTGTATTTTTTTTTCAAAAGGCGCTGATCAATAATATTTATCTATATGGGATCATCTCTAAAATACAAATCTACACTAAACAAAATAAGTAAGATCTATCATAATTAAAGAAACATATAATACAAAAAAACATACTCTCCAATTGAGTATCTTCTCTTTTTCTAAGTAGTTCAATAACAAATATTTACATAATTTTTTAAATGAAAAAAAAAGAAGATTTTATAAAAGAGTTCCATGTAGACTTTTTTAAAATCGGTAAAAAATATACCCATCATCTAGTGAGGTAAAAGCGTTAAGCCCCACAATTAAATAATATAATTAATTACCTTACGTATTAAAATTAAGGGCGAAAATAAAAAAACTTGATATGCAAAGCATATAGCAATAGATAACGGCTACCAAAGAAATGAATTTTATATAATTTGATTTAACGTTTATCAATCATTTCTTAATAAAAAGAATAACAAAACAATAAATCATTAAATAATATCAATAAAACAACTAACCTAGTCTGTAACTAAAACAAAAATAACAGTCAAGACATAAAACCAACTGCACCTGATGTCGGAGCTACAGCGAGACCAACCTCGAAGTCCGCGCCCAACGTATAAAATTACCGTCGCGAAAGCTCATACATTATGTATTGAGTTTTTCTTTCGTTTTCATTAATAGAAATTATGTTTCAACTGCATTTTCATTGACCACAATTTATTTCTTGTCACAATTGACGGGAAATGATGATACACTCCCTTTATATAAGAGTTAAAGAGACGTCGTTAGATACTGCAGACGTCGTAAAAACACTGTTTTAGAAAGTTTTTGTATACTTTTGATTCAGTATGAGCGTTTAAGTGATGGATTTTTATTGCCATCTGTCATATTATAGGTTGAGGTGATTTTATTGGCCGTTTTTTTACCAACTTAGGAAAGGAGGAGGTTATCAATTCAACAGTATGGTTGTTTAGTATGTTTGTTCACTGATTCTCAGTCAATTATGAATGAGTCCATTCATAATTGACTTCTTTCTTTACTTCTTGTTTTGTATACTAGCAGGTTTCAGAGGTAGCAATATGCCCATTGAGGGCAATGGATTTAGTACTTTTTTAAAAATATAATAAAAATCAAATAGTATAAATGCTTACTCCATATTGGACTCTACCACTAAACAAGCAGTGTCTATAAAACGGGCGGAAAGTAAGCACAGAGAGTATTTTAACACTCTTTTGCTTATATTGCTTACAAAATATCTCTTTCCATTCTCATTCCAAAGCAGGGTGGGTACTAGAAGTCTAGAAACTAGTGTTAAGACACTCCGTTCCGTTCCCATTAAGACATCCCTATCCAACCCCCATAAATTCTAAACATACATAATGATCATCCAAGTACTTAAGTAAAGTAGCAGATAAAGCGTAGGTGGAACTAGATTTCGATTAACTCTTCATAAACATGCCTATCATACGCTATGACATAGAACCTGGCCCAGAACGGGTATCAGAGAACGCTACGGGCCATAATCCGGTTATTAATAGATGTATGAATGATGTTAGAAAGCACTTAGGTATGAACTTACTATAAGCTAGGTTTAGCGCGGAGGGCGGCGGGGCTTCGCTGCCATTGAGGAGAGCGTGGGTGCAACCTACGCAACGGCAGGTTTCTAGTTCTAGGTGATAAAAGTCATAATTTACATTGATTCACATTTAGATTTGGGTAAATAGAAAATTATTGTCAATTGCTAGGTAAATTATAGGTGTTTTTTGACTTTTATTCGGAAAAAATGGTCCAAGAATTCAATGTTGGTGATTCTCAATAACAATTTGGAGTAGTTTAGTGATATTCGGATATTCGAACATTCTGGACAATTGGATATTTTCAAGCTCCAGCAAGATTTTATGGTTTGGTCGAGTTTTTGAATAATTTCATAAGAAAAATAGCTAAAATATTATAAAATAATCAAAATTTAACATCTTTAATTGAATAACACTTAAGTAAGACCAAGACGAAAATCAATTTGAATTTCAAATAGAGCAACTTGTCACTCATCTGAATACTCGTCTAGAAAGATAATAAAGTTGTTTAAATTAATTAAGAGTTTTTTTGGTTATTAATAAAGTAACGGACTAACTGTAATTGATAATTTGATGACCTTAGTAGGAACTGAGTGCCGGTCATAGGCCACCCACGCTTGGGAGTGGGGATCTAGGTCAGGTTATCTGGTATATAATAATGTCCTATGATTAAGTCGCAAAATGTGAATATTTCTTTTGTGATAGCATGTATTAGAGGCGCCAAGGTTGCGACTATAAGTGGTTGCTGGTTCGATGTCCACTCGGAGGAATTAAATATTTAATATAAAATTTTTGGTTATTAATAAAGGTTTGTCTCGGTTATTAATTAAAAATAAAAAACTAAAAATAAATTAATCTAGCGGAGACAAGAAGTGAAACTATAACAAGAAGTATAACTATTATTAAATAAGAATTAATTCCCCCAAGTGCGAATCATACCACAACCTGCACGTTCATAATCAGATGACCCCAGCATCACTAGATTTACGAATATACAAAGAGTTTCATGAATGAAAACAGATCGATGTAGCAATAGGCTTTTTTGTCTTCAATCAAAAATATTAGAGAGAAGCCAGACAAAGTCAATTAAGAGTTAGTTCTTAGATTCATTTAAGGTTTTTTTTAAACAAAGAAAAAAGAAATTTACAAAAATATTCAATTTAAAACACATTTAGTGATTTGTCAATAAAATATCATTGACAGGTTTAACAAGTATTTTTTAAGACATTTCTTAATTAAAGATCATATGTAAGGTGCTAACGAGATAATGTTCGTATTAATGATAAAATGTAAAGTATTAAAATATTAGTACTTTGAGTTTCTTAAAAAAATATCAAATAATGGAAAAAATACATAATATAAAAGAGAGTGATAAAACACAAAAAAGCGGTCTACCCTCGATTAATTTTTGTACAAACAATATCGATGATACTGAAAGGATCCAAAAGACGAAAAAAGATAGCCGAATTTAACGCCTTGATTTGCCCACGATTGGAAATTGAACTCACAATGGTTGCGTTTACACGCATACATCAGTCCACTGAGCCACAACGTCTTTGAACCGGAGTAGTTGAATAACTATCTTAAAAATTTAAATTGTATGTTGCTTACACTAAACCGAGACAAAAGTCATGGACTCCTTAGCATCAAAGAAACAAATAATCTTTTGTCCATTTTAGAATTTTTACTAGCCAACCAGTATCCAAACGAGAATATAAATATAACAAATAATCAGGTCAACGTTCAAACTGAATTAAAAGTTTCTTTGGCTTTGAAAAAATTACAGATACGCCTATCTCCTCTCGCCTGTCTATGCCTTGTATCAATCTACCAAGGACAGTATATAAAGAAATATGATCCGATCATCATTTAAAAAACAAATTTATGCCAACCACCATGATGAGATTACGATCGCATTCCTCTCGCAATAGCTATTTGAACAATGTTGCCCAACGCAGACGCACTGCCACAGATAATGGTCACATACCGTTAATGCGTGTAAGTGACTTGTCTTCGTTTAAATCACGTCAGTGGAAAAGTATAGCCTGCTTCTTATTTAATTCATTTAACATTTAAATTAAATAACATTAAGGATAGAGGGAACCTAGGCTGCCGAGGTAAGTGCGGGATGCAGCGTGAAGTTAAAAAAAACCACGTTCTTGAATACCCTAATGAATAAAGAGACGATGTTATTTAACTAAATAAATAATATCAAACAACAAAAACAAAAATATTTTTAAACACAAATGTTAGTTGATTAAAAAATTGACACCAATGACAAAACTGAATATTAGTTATTATTATTATCTATCTGTTTTGTATTTCAGCTCGTTACGGTCATGGTCCACTTTAACTAACAAGGAATGAATTGCTTATCACCAGCTTCGCGCCTTATCACGCACAACAGGGTCGGCAGAGGAAACTTGGGCTGTCACTCCATTCCTTAATTTCTACGTGTTTGCTACCAGGATGGGGAAATGAAAACAACTTAAATATAACCATACCACTGTGTTAAGATCGAACTCATAATCATCGTGTATTCAGATACTGTACCTTTGCGCCACGATGGCCTCTACCTTGTCGGATTTTTGTCGTTTTTTAGTTACACGCTGTATCATTAAATGAAAACCTAAATTCCCCACCTCCTGACGGATTCTGGAGACAATGTATTAAGTGGCGGAACTTAACGCCGCGCTTTGACTCGTTATCAGGACGAGGAAATGAAAATATTAAACATTTCGTTTTCACGAGTGGGAATGGAACCAACATCCTGTCGTTTCCAGTCGCATGCTTGAGTTGAGTGGCCCCAGCTTATCGTCATATTAAAATATTATCACTTGCCAAGCTTTACCAATTATAAGCCAACATAAATAACCAATGCTATGAGAATTTCTAAAACATTTACTCCATTTATGTACCTTTAAGGCGAAACAAGCGAACCTAACAGGTAAAACGGCCACATTCTGTTAAATTCTGACAGCCTTCCAGCGAGCTAGACTAGAGACGGCGTTTAAAATACACTAAACTACACAATTAAATTTGAAATTGTAACAAAATGTCTATTGGAGCTGTAAATCAGTGTTAAAATGGTTGTTCTGTAACAACGAAAACCTTACAATAATAATGCTTATCTTGATAATATGAAATAGTTAAGGAATGTGAGAGAAACCAACAAGCAACGACTACAGTAGGATAGACATTAAATATATATTTTTAGAGTACCGGACCTCAAAAGGTAAATTTGGAACTCTTATAGGATCACTTTTCTTGAGATCGCGTAGAGGTATTAAATTGAAATTAATATCAAATATTTAAGTTTACATGTATGTATATAGACCTTTGAAGCACAGAAAAATTTAAGGTTATTAGTCAATGCATCAAAATATACGAACATTTATGCATCGATTTTATTGCATTTTGTATGAAATTGTGGAACGGAAATTGTTGAAAGTGGGGAACGGAGTGTCTTAACACTAGATTCCCTCTGCCTACTCTGCCGTGTGCGGGATACAGCGTGAAGCTAATTTAATTTAATTTTTAATTTTGTATGAAATTCATCGAGTAATCAAAACCTATAGGGTACTTCCATTTCATTTCGCCGCTCGTTACGCAATATCCCGAAAAATAAACGAAATGTGGAAAACGGGATGTTTTAACAATAGGTTTCTTTTAGAAAATAACTATTTTAACAAAAATAAACTAATTCATATTCACAACATACCGTAAAAACCACACCTTGGCAACAACTAACAAGTACCAACTGTTAACGGCAAGTGGCGTCCGATATAATCTCGAATAACAATGACTCGTTTTGTTCTAGGAAATAGATTTTAAATATATTATATCATCTGTTTGGAAATAATTTCGATTTCTTATATATATTATAAAAAAAATTATGTATATTTTAGAGAAAATATGTAAATTGTTTTTAATACCTTGCTCTGGTTCACTTCCGCTAATCAACTCGTAATGTCCCGGACTTACTTAGCTTGGGCAGTACGTAGAGAACAGCGTCCTACGTAATACTCTCTTATTACTACTCCTGAGGTACTTCCTGTACACTGTAAGTAAGTCTCAGTCCAGTAGTTTCGTTTGTGCGTTGTCTGTCAGTCACTCAGTAATGGAAGATTTTAGAATTAATCTTTCTTATCTACCGTATAAGCACGGCGTTGAATTCTGCTATTCAACACGTGGTGCCTCCAGAATAAACAGGAAAGTGGGGAACAGAATAGTATTAATTGTAACGGAGTGTCTAGATTCCCAGGTTCCCTCTGCTTACCCTGTTTAGTGCGGGATACAACGTGAATTAAAATAGTATAAATAATAAACCACATATTATCATTTATCAATAGATAAATCTATTACTTCATATTCTCAAATTACTAAAACTAAACACAATTTGTCAACATCGAATAAAGTTAAACTCGTAATTACACCAATTACACGATCATTATGTCATACCATACAAATAATGTTAATGTAATGTATAAATAAAAAAAACATGTTAGTAAAAATGTTAAAGCCTTATATTGATATAGTAAAACATAGTATGACTGTGAACAATTTTGCTATGGTAACGTAATCTTAGTGCCAGTCGCTTTGTACAAAGAATCCCACCCAGCTTAATATTTCCGTTTATAATGGAGACCGTCGTGGCGCAGCAGCACAATATCTGACTGGGTGGGTTCAAATTCAACTCGGGGGAAAAAGTTATTTACATTTCCTCGGCAAATGGACACAACCATCCAACATACAATGTCTCGAAAATTGGGATTAAAGTGGAGTACGAAGTGTGTTAAATTCTTAATACTAGGTTCCCTATATGTACATTGCAGCATATGTTGTGAAAATAAAAAAAGTTAAGCCAAAGATGCTTCCGTCCCCAACTTTCCCAGAATTTTTCAAGGTATTACGTGTAGAGTGGCGGAACCTAACGCCCCGCTTTACCATAGTGACGAAAGGCAAATATTATTTAGTTTATTTCCTTGAGTGGGTATCGAACTCACAACCTGTTGCGCTTACAATCCCACGCTTGTGCACTGCGCCACGACTGACCTCTCAAGGTAATGATAATATTAATGTTTATTTCTTTATAACTAGAAGGTGTCTACAGAATTGATCGAGCCCGCATTATTGAGGACACGACGCAATCCCACTATTTTATATCTTGATTGTTGTTTTCGTACAACTAATTTGACACTCGAAAATAATTAGCTTGACGTCGCCGCCGCTTAGATTGTTGGGCAATTCGAAAGCTGATATTAGAAATTATTGGAGAAAGCAACGCGGTGTTAAATAGTCGATTTTTGATTGTTGATATGATTTTATTATTCTTAATATTTTTTTTCTATTTCTCTCATTGAATAAGATAAAGCGCGTTGTTGAGTTCCGCCACTTAACACGCCATGTCTCAATAGTTGGGTGGTGCATTGGGAACGGGATGTTTTATACTAATGAACGAACCTAGTGTAGAGACACATCCCCACTTCCGCCAACGCCGTGCCATATCTTACCTAGACACGAGTAATCCAAAACGAGAAGAAGAAAGTAGTTAATTTCCACGACTGGGAATCGAACACATAACCGTCGCATTAAGTCGGACACTGTCGCTGCTCGCAACGTTCTCATTTACTGTTGTGTTTTAAAACACAACAACAACTGCAATAAAAGTAACAGCAAAATTAGAAGCAAAGCTTAATAATAATCTCACGACGAAATTGCTACAACTTATCATTATCAATCTCTGGCCTAAAGCTGAGGTTTTCAAGTGTTCCCGTTTCATCTTACAGTGTAAAAGTAAATATAAAAATAAAATCGTACTGGCATTTTGATAGCCGCATCCATCAACCGACCACGGAGGTAATGGGCGTTATAAATAAAACAAAAAATTGTGATGTTTAGTGGTTGGAATGTTGCATCTAATCAAATTAGTTGATACGAATTGGACAGGTATGATTCTTGGATGTGAATGGACGTGGTCGTGGTGTAATTGGGTAATTAGGTGGATATGCTTCGAGTTCATTTTAGTAGTTAGTGTTTACATTTGGACTTTTACAGATAAGCGTTGGCAGGGCAAGCAGAAAGAGTCACTACTTTACATTTTTATGTGTATTTTACACATTATTCTTTTGTCTGATTGGATTTAAAGAGGAGTGGGTTAAAGTTCTGCTAGGTTATTTTGTTTTTATTTATTTCCTTATAATCATATTTTTTGGATAAGTCATCTTTTTTGCTTTCTGTCTATATTTAGTAATTATGACATCATGCTGGGTGGCTGCAGCGTCTCATTTTTTTAATCAGATCGAAGAAATACACTGTAAGAGTAAGGAGCTGTATGGAAAAGTTATAAAATCAAGGTTTAGTAGGCTATTTCCAAAATATTTTAAATTACTCTTCGATCTTTACAGCGACGCTTTTAAAGTTGATTAGACACTAAAGCTGTAAATACTTTGTATTGGTTTAATAGCCTCTTAATTTAATTTTGTTTGCTTGTAAATTTATAGTCGCTACTGATTTCGATACTTTCTTATTTTTGTGGTAGTAAAAAAAATGAATTTTTCACGTAGCACTAACCACTGAAAGAGGATTTTTGGAATTTCTTATGGGAGCAGAGAAACAAGATTTTCGCTTTTACATTTTAAAGTCCACGCAAACATACACGTCCCAAAACACGTGCCAGTCCTGTTATTAAATTCAGCTTCAAGCTGTGTCCTCCATGAACAGAGTAGGCTGAGGGTGTGGTGTGATGGGTAGTGTTAAGATACTCCGCTTCCCACATTCTGCAGAATTCTGAAGGCATTGCGTGTTGAGTGGCGGAACTCAACGCCACGCTTTTGCGACACTAGAGTGAAGAAATGAAAATATTAAATATTTCATGGGAATCGAACCCACAGCAGTCGCGTTTACAGTCACACGCTTGTGCTATAGCGCTACGACTGGCCTGTGGCCATTATTAACTTGTTAGTTAAATACACTGAAGATATCCTTTAAATATACAATCTATAAAGTAATATCGACGTTGCGTGCGCGTAAATATCTGGAGTTGCTCCTAGACGATTTAATTCACGAGATAAACACGACTTTATAATCTTAATGACATTAATAACATGTCTCTTGGATGAATACATGTTATATTGTGTTTTATATTGTTGTTATAGAAATAATGGGTTTTTATCTTCCAATTATTCCTTTTTTTTCTCGTTGTTCCCCGTACATAGCATGGTAAGCAGAGGGATCTTGGGAACCTTGTAACACTGTGTTTCCTTTAAGACACCATTTTTACGGAAGACGTCATTTTGAGAAGAGAAGGTGAGTTATAAATTATAATTAAATATCAGTGAGCTCAAATTAAAAAGTCGAATAGGTTCTAGCGCAGATATAGAATCATATCCAATCCTATCTTACTATAATTGTTTATATTATAAATAAGAAACTTTGTGAGAGTTCATGGATTTTGTTAAACTTTCACACAAAAACTACTAAACGGATTTAGATGAAACTTTAAAGCTATATAACTTATATATCAATCGAATAACATACAGGCTACAATTTATGTAAAGATTTTGTATAATTTGGCTATAATATGACAATAAACGCATCCGAGCAAAGCCGCGGTTAGGTCGCTAGTTGTAAAATAAAATTTAAATGCATATAGAACTAAATCCTAAGTACTTACAAGATATTAAGTGGTCTTGCAAAATACTTGGAAGGCGTTCTCAATAGGATTTAGATGTAATATCGCTAATATTGACTGGCGACGTGATTGATTGCCTCGCCGGCTTTAGCAACTTGAGTCCTGATTACGAACTAACGTCTTCATATAAAATATTGTACCGTTATAAACTTTGATTTAGAGGTCGTTGTGGCATAGTTGCACGGTATCTGAATGTTAATGTAAAGATTGTGGGTTTGATTCCCACTTGAAGGAATGCATTATTTTCATTTCCTCGCCTTCGTAACGTAATAGAATGTTGTGTTCGGCCCCTCAACACAGTATGTCTCAAAAATTTGACCGTGCGTGGGAAACGAAGTGTCTACTAGGTTCCCTCTCCTATTCTGTCGTATGTGCAAATTATTATTATTTTAAGTTCACAGAAAATTTGCAACCATTACCATACCGGACGCCACATAACAGGGTAGGCAGAGGGAACCTGCGAACCTCCCCACTCTCCGCTCAGTTCTTGAAGCATTGCGTGTTGAGTGGCGGAACCCAACACCACGTTTTGCCTTGGTACTAAAGCGTACGGTAGATGCGCATTTCGGTAATTGAATAGATGCCGTTACACCTGGGTGACACCAGGACAGGCCCGTGCTCGCAATATAATACGATAAGGGCCTTCCTGTTGCCTAAACTGTGTAGTAGCTGAAGCGTAAGGTTGACCTTATTTTACATGTCACTGAACACAGTGCGAGGACCATGAGACAGTTGGAGCATTTATATAATATTATATATAAAAGAAAGTAAAAATAAATTAATTAACAGTGCCAAATTTTAGAATGCGCTTTCTGGATTTCCTGAAGAGCTATAATTAATTGAAGTATACGTCCTTTTAGCATCGCATTGTAGTGCCTAAGCGATTCCCTCTGCCTACTGCTCCTCTGCTGTGTGTGGGATACAACGTGAATCTAAGCACGAAGGAATATTATTAAGAAAACACAAACCACACAACAAATGTATTGTTTCCAGATTTTTTCTTTACTTGTACTACCTGTAGATACTAGCTGCCAAATTATATAATTCTAGGTTAACCGGAAGTACACTATTAATTCGGATTCCTTTTACCTCACTGTGGGGAATTAATTACATTTTGCTTACGCATACATAGCCCCTACAATCTTATTTCCTAGATTTGGTAATGCATTAAAGTGCGGTATTGTGTCCCGCCACTCTACACACAATATCTTGAAAATTGTCTCGTGGAAAAACGAAGTGTTCCAACACTAGGTTCCCTCTAGAAGTACTACACTAGTAAGATAGATATCTTGCTAAATGCAGGGTGAAGCAAAAAAAAAAACTAGCATCTGTCCCTAAATCCTTTCTGGTTATGCGCGTCTTAACAAAATAATAAGTTATTATTATATTGTTAAGACGACTTTATATAACATTGGTGGTCAAAGAAGTATATATTTTTTCAGACAACAAAACGCTACACCCATAATTTTGATCGAAACTTAAAGTGTGGTATCAATTTTGAGCGAATTTAATTTAAAGTATACAAAATAATGATTGACGTGACCCAACGATTATGTTAAAAAGAAATGAGTATGGGAAAGAGTTACCTCGATAAGCTGTTCAAATTGTTATATTTACTTATACATATGTATATTCAATGCCTGATTGCTGAGGGATTGATTATATTTAAATTATTTTAATTTCTCCATTTTTTTTGTTGCACATTGAGTTCCGTTACCTATTATTTTGAAAATTCGACGGTACATGGGGAGTATCTACACAAGTTTCCCTCCGCCTACACTGTTTTGCAGTAAAAGCGTGAAGTTAAACAATAAACATCATATTTTTATGTTTTTATAAGTTTTTCAATATTTTTTTAAAAGTGGGGAACGGAGTGTCTTAACACTAGGTTCCCTCTGCCTACCCTGCTGCGTGCGGGATACAGCGTGAAGCTGATTTATTTATTCAATATTTTTTTTGCTTCACCTAGTGATTAGATACTCCGTTTTCCATTCAGACACTTCCATTGGGTTGATATCATTGAACGTGGCGGTTGAATGACGGGAATCTAATCCACAATCATAGCGTTTATAGTCACAGGCTTGTGCCACTGCGCCACGACGGCCACTACTATTTTCAATAAGAAAATATAAATGTTTAAATAACTCGATGACAAGAATATTAAAGATATTTTATAGTGTACTTGTACATGAAGCATTGCTAATAAATCTAGTTCTGTAGCAATTAAGACTCGCCGCGGGATAGGCTTGTATGGCATAAAACAAAAGAGTTAATCGTATAACGATTTTAATATTCATGTGTATTATATAACATAATTTAAATAAAATTACTTTCTGTAGTTTTATTTTTTTTTAGTTTCACGCTGTATCCCGCATATAGCATGGTAGGCAAAGATAATCTAGTATTAAGACACCTCGTTCCTCACTTTCCGTATGATGTTTCCAGACTGCGTGTTGGGTGGCAGAACTCAACGCCGCGCTTTGCCTTATTAAAAAAGCAACTAAATGAAAACAATTCGTGTCACCTAGTGGAATGCGAACCCACAACTGTCGCATTTTTAATCAAATACTGTGCCGCTGCGCCGCTAAGAACTCAATTATTTCCTCTAACATTTCTATTAATAGAATTTGAATCCAAATATATGTAATGCATATTTTATTGCTCTACCATTTAAACATTTCTTAGAAATAGAAGAAACTGTTACATTTTATTAGTCCCTGATACGTATATAATTAAATATGTGCAGAAGTGGTCGAGCTTTAAACCAGCTTCTTATTAATATGATCTTTTTTTTAAACAATGTAGAATTTGAGAACATAAATTTAAAACATTTTGTTTCAGTTTTTGAGTTTCTGAGTGCTTTAATATTGGGTTCCCTCTGCTTGTCCTGCTACGTGCGGGATACAGCGTGAAGATAAAAAAAACAAACTCTTTAGCTTTATATTATGCGTCTAGAAGTATAGATTGGACTGATTATAAATTCGCTGATTGTGTGCTAATACACTACGTCCCCAGTAATACACTTTACTTCCCTACTTTGTGTCGAATTCTTAAGCAAATGCGTATTGAGGGGCGGAACACAACGCCGCGCAATGCCTCGTTGCCGAGGGAATGAACTGTGCTACGACTGCCTCATATTCTCCTGCACTTAGAATATCATGTGTTAACACAACTCGCAGATATTTCCATTTAACCACGCCGGAAGAGCAGCAGCTAAAAGTGAATAATTCATAAGGCACGATTGTGGGTTCGATTTGTACCCAACACATACGTTTGACATAGAGTTATTATTTATTATTCTTTTCTCTCCCTCTCTCTATCTACCCCCCTACGTACCATATACACAGTAAAGCTGCAAAAAAAACTCATCCTGTACATTTAAACAAATGAACGTCTATTTCCAACAACTATTCACACTTATTGCACCCAATTCGTTCTGCACATTCATCCAATTTACAAATACAATTTGGAACAATAAAACTTACAAATGACTGCTATCGTTTCGATATGTCGGTCTAATATAACAGGGTGTGGTCTGGACGTCCCAGTTCTGTATATAAACTGATGATTATCACTTCTTGAAATAGACATGGTGTTGGCTTGTTCAGAAGGATATGTTTTTGATAGGTTTTCTATTTGATGTAAAAAATGTAACGTTTATGTTATAATATATCTATTGTGTGTGATAAACGTGTGATTGTAAAAGCGACGATTATGGCTTCGATTTCCACTTAGAAGAATAAAACTTATAATATATACATTTCACAAGTAACAAGACAAAGCGCGGTGTTCCGCCATTTAACACGCAATGCTTTAAGAATTTAGCGGAAAATGTGGAACGGTACTCCGTTAAGATACTTCCTAACACTAGATTCCTTCTGCCCACCCTGCTGTGTGCGGGATACTATTATAGTAAAGTAGTTACAGATTTCATAATAATATTTTAAATTTGAATTTGAGGGTGGTGGTAGCTACCTGTAAATACCTTTGAAACTACTTAAAAGATTCCATCTCGATAGTCGAATATTTTTTTTTATAATATCAATACCACACCGTCTGACTGCAAGCACGACGGTCGTGTGTTAGTTTCACATAAACTATTTTCATGTTTTCACTCTGTAAAAAGGCAAAGTGTTCTAAAATTTCGTGCATAATGGAAAACGGAGAGCTCCAACTAAAGCTAGATATCGATGTCTTTTCAAGATGATTTTATATATATATATGGGATTTGGATGACCGAGTGACTTGTCTCTAATATATCTCTATCAAAATGTAAGAAGTACTTGAGGATAACAAACAGAACATTGTTGCGTACTCGGCCTGAATGTGACCAGAATACACTACGCTTGACAAATTGCCGTATTGCGAGCACAAAGTCGAATAGAAAAATATATTTTTTTTAAAGTTCACTTGTATTAAGTAGGGGTAGACAGGTTCCACTTTGGTAAGTGTGATACATTTCTATACAAACTATCACAAAGATAATTAAAATAGGAATATTAAAATTAATAGAAAGTCGTGGCGTAGGGGCACAAAGTGTGACTGTAAACCGACTGGTTGTGGGTTCGATCCCCACTCGAGGCGTTGAAATATTTACTTAAATTTATATTTAAACTTCTTCGCTTTGGTATCGAGACAAAGCACGGCGTTGAGTTCTACCACTCAACACGCAATGCCTCCAGAATTCAGCAGAAAGTGAGGAACGGAGTGTCTTAACACTAGGTACCCTCTACCTACCCTGCTGTGTGCGGAATACAGCGTGAAACTGATTTGATTTTTATTTAATATAAGGCCGGCGTGGCGCAGTGGAACAGCATCTGACGCGTCGGTTGTGGATATGATTTCCATCCGGGAACATGATTATATTTAAAATATCTTCATTTTTCTTCTCTGATAACAAAAAAACGCAGCATTGAGTTACACCAATGTCTCGAAAATTGAGAGGAAAATGGGGCACGGAGTATCATATTTACTACAGTCTCTATGCCTACTCTGTAACAAACAAAAAGAATCGAATCAACAAAAACATCGATCAAATACTTATTATAATTTAAGTATCATAATTTCAAAAAATTGTTCGCTTTGTAGTAAAAAAAACAACAAAACTATTCCTCAAGAAATATTCAGCTTCAAATATTTACTATTACAAACTTCAATAACAACAAACGATTCGTGACCGAGATTATTTAACTCAACAAGTGTAATAAACGAAACTATTATTATAAACTTTAGGCGGTGATGGCGCAGCGTATAACTGTAAATGTTTTTATTTCCTCGCTATGTTAACAAAAGTGGAGTGTCTTCTCACTATGTTTTTTCCGTTCCTCTTTCTACGCGGTATAGAGCGTGAACTTAACGGAAAAAAATATATAAATAAGTTCTCTTCTCAAGGCTTCGTCTGTGTGGACTACACTATTAAAGCCATTCCTTTATTTTCCCCTTTTTGGCGAGTCACAAAAATATATTTCTTAAGACATCACATAAAAAATCTTCGAACCTTAATATATTCGGCTTTATTTTGAAGATTATTATAATAGGTTTAAATAACATACATATATTATATTATATAATACATGACACCAAAACGTTCTTGAATTCTATTAGCGAAAACCTCATCAAATTTGAAAGATCCAGCGAAAGAAAGAAGAAGGTACAGCGTACAAAATACTTTGTTTTATATAACACTATAGAAAGATAACACTAACCTAACTATTTTATAACTGTGCAACAGGTTCAAATTCATTTTGGTGCGTCGACCCCTCCCGTCAGGAGGTCCTGTCACTCATTTTTTTCCGTTTATCTTTCGGATCTGATACTTTATGATTGTTATTACCGTTCTGACCTAAGGGTCACGGTTCACTGCGTACCCTGAAGCGATCCTTTGAAGGGCTACATTGAGATATTAGAAATATAAAGAGGGGATTGTGTGATTGTCGGATCAATTCTTACTCGGGGGAGTAGATAGCAACGAGACAAAGCACAGCGTTGTAGTCCGTCACTTATCACACAATGTCTCGAAATAAGTCTCGACTCAGTAAGTGGGGAATAGAGTGTCTTAACATTAAGATCCTCCTGCCTTCACACTATACGAGAGAAATCGTGAAGCTGCTTTTTAATCTAACGAGGAATCGAATCAGCAACCATCAACAGACATACACGTTACACAATATTTAATGTTTGTGATTACCGGTCTGACCTAAGGGTCACGGTTCACCGAATACCCTGAAGGGCTTTCCTTTGAAGGGCTAAATTGAGATATCAGAACCATAAAGGAGGCATTGTGTGCAATCGGAAGTCGTAGGCGGTTGGATGGCGGATGGTTTTGCAGTGAACTTGGTGATATAATGTTAGGTATTTGATGTCGTATATATAGAAATAGTTCAACAAACTTAATAAAGTATCCGGTACTGTCCTTGCAATATTGGATTTTATGGATTTATATACACACTTCCGTTCTCCTTAGAAATTGATAGTGACAAATCACTACATTTACCTACTCAGTGTTAACTAAGCGGGCATTTGAACCAGTAACCACACCAGTCACGGGCAATGTCTCTGAGATCAATCATTTGATATTCAAGCTATTATTTCTCCATCTTAAATGAAACAATGCTATACACAATTACTGGTATCAGTAAACTGTAGAGGTACTCGAGTAGGGCGTGGTCTGAACCTTTGTTTAAGCTTTATCTTCATTTTTTAGCTTCACGCTGTATCCCGCAGAGATAGCAGTGTAGGCAACCTACTGCTAAAACACTCCGTTTCTATTATGACACTACCATTACTCACTTTACCCCGAATCATGAAGCATTGCATGTTGAGTAGTAGAAATCAAAGCTGCGCTTTGCTTCGTTACCAGAGCGAGGAAATGTAAATATTAATTAAATATTTTTTTTCCTCGAGTACGAATCGAACCTACAACGATCGAACTGCGTTTAAAGGTCGCACTCTTGTGACACGCTATTTCGTTGCGACACAACGGCTTCTATACACATTTTACTTTGTTATATTGAACCCGTTGCATAACTGAGTGAGCTTTCTGCGAGGCACAGTGACCTTTCCAGCGATACAGCGCTGCGCAGCTGCAACCACTCAACCTGTCACTGTTATCTCTATTAAAAGAACAACACTATCACGCTTAATTATACTGTTCTGTACTGTGTATCAGTACGAATAAACGGAAATGGTGGGTTCGATTCCCGCCCAAGACAATCATTTATTTTTTTCTTCGCTCTGGTAGCAAGGCAAAGCGCGCTGTTGAGTTTCGTTAAAATCGTAAAAGTTGTAAATTACAACTAGGTTTCCTGAGCCGACACTGATACACGCGAAATGTATATATAGGTGAAGCTTTAATAAAAAAATGAGAACATAGTGTTAAGGTATTCCGTCCCCATTAAGGGACTTCTGTTCCCCACTTCCTCACCACACTCACCAAAATCTGGAAACGCGGAACTCAAAAAAAATTTTACCATCATTATTATTATATTAAGATAATTTTCTTATTTTTTTTTTCATAAAAAGCCTACATCCGTATTCTTCACGTGCACTCATAGCCAGCATCCCACAGCCGCAGGAAATTTATCTCGTCGCCGTCAGAAGATTCGCGGTCGGTAACAATACATCAATAGTGCAGCGGTATCGATAAGTGCTTCCCGTTGAATAATTTACCTCAGTCGGGTCAGATTGGGACGGCGGCCGGTCGCACCGGTTTCGCGAATACTTTTGTAGGGTTGTTTGATTTGAGTAAATGATTTTGAAATATTTTTTTTAACATAGCTTCACACTCTATCCCGCAGGGTAGGCAGAGGGAATTTAGTGTTAAGTCATGATAATCAAACCCACTACCGTTCTTTACGGTCAGACGTGGTGCTAGACGTGGTGGTGTAACACCACAATGGCCAATATTTTTCTTTTAATATTTTTATTAAGATGAAGAAAAAGCGATTTGTCAATTTGATAGGCACTATTCCTTTATTAAGAGAGAATTGGTATTCTTTATCTTCTATATAGAAGAATATAAGATCTATGTTATTCCCGAGTGGGACTCAAACCCACAACCGTCACGCTTACAGTAGAACGCTTATATCCCTGCGCCACTGCGACCGCATGATAACTTGATTGAACTGAATAAATCAATACTTAAATCATCCTCACGTATTTTTAATGACAATATAGGACTAAATAATCAGCTTCACGCTGTATCTCACACACAGCAGGGTAGGCAGAGGGAACCTAGTGTTAAAACACTCCGTACCCCAATTTTCACCGAACTCTACGCCGCGCTTCACCTCTACAGAGCAAAAAATGAAAATATAAATTTAAATGAATATTTCATTTCCTCGTGTGGAGATCGAACCCACAACCAGTCGCATTTACAGTCACACCTTGTGGCCCTGCGCCACGACTGGCCTCTGTAATATTATAATAATTATAGAATAAAAAATAAAATAATTTAATTATCTCTTCCACACCCTTGATCGTAAGCTTTCCGTATAAGCGATTGATAGCAGTCCAGTTGATTGAGAACTCCAGTACAAGCACGCGTTATCTACCAGTTAAACTAATTACTAATTAGACTTAGATAATTAACAGCTAGATATCAACGTGTTTATATCAGTATGCCTTATTTGGATTGCAGGTAAGCTAGGGAAATTATTTCGTTGATGTTGTTTGTTTTTTCTTCAGCTTCACGTTTTTTTCCGCATATTGGTATAGACAGAGACCATTTAGAGACAAGACACTCCTTTCTCTCTTGTCCACCCGAATTTGAGATAAGTTCCACCACCCAATACGTACTTTTTCTAAAAAGAGAAACTTTATTCCTTTTACTCTACAATATACGGAGATAAATAAAGACTATAAATGTCGCAAAAATAAAAAAAATATAAGCTCACTATAAATTTTAAATAAAACAAATAAACAGTTACTTCAAAGAATTTCAGAATGGACTCCCAATAAGGAGCCTATTATTAATATTAATTAAAATATTTCAGTACTTAGCTAATTGGCTTAGACATTGTTTTATTGTTGAAGCGGATTCAAAGTAAATTCCAAATATTAAAACAATCTAAAACTTACGTGATTGTTAATCGGATATAATGGTAAGAGGCACCTTGACCAAAGTCCTGTTTTTCCTGAACTTGTACTATTTACAGAACGAATTTTACATTAATATAATTCCAGAGAGGCGCGGTTTCAAATCCCGCTATGTTAAAATTTTTAAACATTTTCTTAATAACATGTTTTTTTTACTTTAAAAACGTAAAAAATATTATCTTATAAGGGTTCCTTTTTTCCTTAAAAAGAACGAAACCCCGAAAGAGTGCTATGATAAAAAGTAAAAAATCTATCCATATAGTAAAGATGTAACTAATCACTGTCTGTACATGGAAGACATACGTAAAATATTATTATTGAGGACACTTATTAATATTAATTATTGCCATAGAACCTAAAAAAAATTTTTTTTTAATTTTTGCCTGTTCGTTTGTGCACGATAACATCAGAAATAGCTTAACTAGTTTAAGTTTTCACTATTGTATTTTAGTGAATTTCCCTCAACATTTAGTGCCTATTCAATTCCAATCGGTTTAAAAATAAAAAAGTGATATCACTTTTAAGCGGACGAAGTCGCAAGCAGTCCTTAACAAGGCATTTAGTAAGCCTTCCACGTGACAGGTGACGTGACGGTGACGTTGATCATCTACTCAGGTGAGTCGAGCTGGCCTCAACGGGACATACGCAAATCCTCACAATGAGGCTATAAATACATTATCAGTTAAGGTATAACGAGGTGGAAGAAATAATGAACTCACTTTACTTAAGAAAGATTTAGTGTTTTTCTAAAGAATGATGTGTTTGAATTTAAAACAAAATTGCAGGAACTGAGGCCACCGTAGTGCAGGTGCACAATCATGTGACACGCGACGGTTGTGGGTTTGATTCCGCCGATTCCCACTCGGGGAAATTAATTATTATTTATGAATATTTTCATGTCTTCGCTTTGGTACCATGGCAAAAGCGTGGTGTTTGAGTTCCGCCATGCAACACGCAATGCCTCAAAAGTTCGGCGGCAAGTGGAGTACGGAGTGTTTTAATACTAGTTTTCCTCCGCCTATCCTGCTACATGCGGAATGCAGCGTGAAAGGTTAAACAATACAAAAAATAGAGAACTGAGTGTCTAATCACTAAGTTGTCTCTGCATACCTTGCTATATGTGAGATACAGCATGAAGTTAAAACAATAGTCTACGAGGGCAAAGTCACGAGCGGAACACTAGTACAAAATAATCAAATCATCGTCGCTGTCATAAGTTGAAGGATATGTAATAACCGATTTTTTGAGCCGAACATTTTTTGTGCGAAATCAGGTTTTTTAATAATTTCCCAATTTTTTATTATTTTTTTTAAATTAAGCTTTAATTGGTTATAGATTGAGGAGAAAAAAAAAACTATATGATAAAGTAATATTTGAAATTTAATTTATTATATTATTGGCTATTTATAGAAGTTGTATTTAGATTCACGCTATATCCCGCATTTAGCCGCTTTATAATTCGCTATCATAGAAAAACTATAAAGATGACACCCGTAAAAAAAATTTTAAATATAGTGTTTAAGTATGATACAAAGATAAAAAAAATATTCGAGAATTATAAATTCGAAGTCGTGACCAACGCAGTGTAAAAGTGTTATCAGTAGTAAATTACAGGTATACATTTAATATTTATTTTTTATCTTTATGCTTTATCTCGATTGTACCAGAGTAGGTAGAGGGAATTTAGTGCTTAGACACTCCGTCACTTACTTTTAGATACGCACAATTTCGCTCTGCTTCTGTCTTGTTACCAGAACCAGGAAATGAAAATATTAATTATTATTTTTTCTGGGTGGGAATCGAACCCAAGGATGAACGCAGCGGCCTGCGTTAATCAGACGCGGTTCCGATGCGCCACGACGGTTAAATATTTCTTTTTATTTTAATATGCCTGGAACCGTATTGTAATCATTAAATAATGATTACTAAATGCTTGTTGTAATGATAAAAGCTATGATAAATGTGAGTTCAAATCTTTTATGACTCCTTAATGATTATAGAATAGATTGACGCTATTGTGGTACAGTAATGAATGTTTGACTGTTAGTAGTGGTCGTGAATACCACTCCGGGTCTATTGGTGTTCTAGCATTCATTACTATGCAGATGATAGCACAGTGGATGCTGTTTACTCCGGCCGCGTAAGTCTTTCTCGGGAAAACGCTGAACAGTGCTTAACTTGAAATTAACTTATGTCTTCTGTTGAGGCATTCCTCGGGAATGTTTCCTCATGGGGTGAAAGGAACTTGGTTCAATTCAATCCCAAGAAGACAAATCCCAAGTTTGCGCGTTAATCACAAAAAAAATCTCATTTGTCATATTGACAGTCTTTAAAAACACTCCACTTATAGCCGCGCCCAGTATCGGCACATTGGGCATTAGCGTTTCGAGTGACTGCCAGTATCGCGATCATCTGGAAAGCAAGGCCAAGTTGGCCTCAAAGAAACTGGGGATCATCAACAGAGCGAGACCGTACTTAACGCCTAAACACAGACTAGCCCTGTAATGGGCCCAGATTCGGCCCCATATGGAGTACTGTTCTCATCTCTGGGCAGGTGCACCCCAGTATCAGCTTGACCCATTTGGTCGCGTACAACGTAGAGCTGTTCGAATCATTGGGGACCCAATGATCTGTGCAGGGCTTGACTCATTGGCTTTGCGTATAGACGTCTCATCGCCCTGCGTTCTCTACCGCATTTATCGTGGGGAGTGTTATGGAGAACAATTTGACCTGTTATCTGCCCCCAAATTTTCTAACAGCACAGTACGTCACAAACTTAAGTATTATACGGACACACCAACTGGATACGTGGCACTCCACTATTGTGCGGTTTCGTAGGAACTTTCTTCCACGCGCCACTCAACTGCGGAATAGCCTACCTGGCAGTGTTTCTAGGTTCATATGAACTGGGTACTATCTATCTCTACCTTACAGGCCGGCAACGCACCTGTAGTTCCTCTGGTGTTACACGGGGTTGTGGACGGCGGTGATCACTTACCACCCGGTGACCCGTACGCTCGTTTACCTTGTCTTTTTACATAAAAAAAATTGCTTTACATCTTTACTTCTTCTTACTTAAAGAAAAGAAAAAGAAAAACGTCTTCTTATTAATTATTCAAAAAGTAAAGTTCCTACAGATCGATGTACACTACAATTTTCTTAATAATGGAATACCAAGTTACAGAGAAAAGACAACGCATAGCCGAAAGTACTCGGTGTAGAACGCTGATATTTGGCATGTAGTTTGAGTATACGAGAGCACTAACGGAAGGGTTCTCGAAGTTTCTACGAATAAAACGGTATATTGTTTTGTTTTTTTTTAGCTTCACGCTATATCTCGCACGTAGCATTGTATGTAGAGGGAACCTGGGAACCTAGTATTAAGACACTCTGTTCCCATTAAGATTCTTCCGTTACTCAATTTTCGTCGAATTCTGGAAACATTGCGTGGTGAGTGGTGAAACTTAACGCCGCGCTTTGCCTTGCTACATGAGCAAGGAATGGGAATCGAACCCATAACCTGTCGTGTTTACAGTCGCATGCTTGTGTCCCTGCTTGGTCTAGCCTCTGCGACTGGCTTTAAACCATCTATCCGACTTTTTATATTTTATACTAAACACAAACGAAACCACGAGGGGCCACTAGTTTTCTACACATCCAGACAGCTAACTTGAATAGAAATAATAATAAGAATCATCAGCAAGGCCACGAAAAGAGCAATAACTTATGTTTCATACCGCGTTGCCAGTGAGGATGTTAATCTGATTACATCATTACTCTAATGGCCTTGCGGACGAATGGTTTACAAAGGAATCATATTTTTGTACCGCCTCACCTCGCGTCATATATGTAATTTTTCTATTATAAGCTTAAGATTAAGTTTAATATGATAGTTGTCATAGTGTTTGTAGAAAACGGAGTGTCATAACACTAGGTCTCTTGTCTATTCAGCTATTTGCGGAATAGAGCGTGAAGCTGAGGTTTATGTCATATTTCTGGTTTCATGCATCCTCTATGTAGGTATAGCTGAAAGTTAATGTTTAAGACATTTTTTTCTCCGCTTTACGCCTAATTAAAAGTCATTGCCTGTTGAGTTGCGGATCACAACACCGCGTCTTGTTTTCTCAGATGGAGGAAAAGAAAACAATTTTGAATGTAATCGTTCGATAACATAAATTACCTAATGCGTCTTATATTCTCGTATGTTTTTTAGCCGGATGCGTCTTTTTACTTGGTTCGCGTTATCTACTTTTGTCACGTATATTGTGTTATATGCAAATTGAACTAACTGAATTTTAAATTACCATTAACAGGACCGTGATGGCGTACGGGCTCAAGCGTGCGACTGTAAACTCAACGGTGTTAGGTTCGATTCCCACTCGGAGAAATGAAATACTGAATAAGTATTTTCATTCCCTCGCTCTGGTAATTAGGTAAAGCGCAGCGTTCCGACACTCAACACGCAATGTTTGCAGAATTCGGAGGAAAATGGCAACGGAAGTATCGTAACAGAAGGTCTTAACACTAGGTTTTCAAGTTCCCTGTGCCTACCATCTAATTTGCGGGGCACAGCTTGAAGCTAAAAAAAATACATCTATCCTAATAACTATACAAAATACTAATATAATAAAGCTGAAGCATTTGTTTACTTCGCGCTTATATCAGTAAATACTGGTTCAAATTTTTAAAAAATTGAGTCAGCCTAAAATATATGAAGATATATATAAATATATATGAAGATTAGGTTACGTTTCGATGTTACCCACAGTACCTGCGATTGGAGTTACCTCGGGCACTTTAATATTTTTCTTGTTTCATACACAAATTTTTATTATATCCATTTGACAACGGGAACGAAACCGCACGTAAAAACTAGTATAGGATACGAACAGAGCTTCCTTATATCCAAATATGGTCATCGCTTGTATATAAACGTTCCATACATGCCCTTGTATGGCTACTATGTAAGTTTACTATTCAAACCGATGAAGTCAGCGGGCTTATCGCCAAATCCGTTCTATTAACCCAAATGGACACTTTGAATGGGGATTAATTATAAAAACTGTTATATTTGACGGTTAAATTGATTTTATTGGCGCGTAGATTTATTATTGACAGGCACAATTGATAATTTATGTTTATTTGTCCATAATTTTTTTATGCGCAGAAATTCCGATGATTTAATATTTATCTATATTCTAAATTAAATGTAGAATAAACGTGTTATTACTTATTTTGGCCGTCGTGGCGCAGCGCATGTGGCTTCGATTCCCATTCAGGGTAATGAACCATTTAATATTTTCATTTTTGTGCTCTCACAGGAAGTTAACGTATCGTTGAGTTCCACTTCAACAGGCAAAATGTCGAAAATTGTGCGGGAGATCAGAAAGTCTTAACACTAGGTTCCATCACTACCCTGCTATATGCGAGATATAGCGTGAATAGCGTGAGTTTATTCTTTCGATGTGAAAAATACAGTTAGGCACTTGTATTCTATCTATGACATATAAATGGTAGCTGTGATATGAATCATGCAAAATTGTAATGGATAGCAAGATAAGTGAATTATTTATTAACCAATTTCCTTTTTGTGGCCGTCGTGGCGCGGGGGTACAGGCGTGCGACTGTAAATATGAAGGTTATGGGTTCAATTTCTAGTCGTTATAATAAAGCATTTATTATTTTCATTTCCTCGCTATGGTAATGAGGCAAAGCGCGGCGTTGAGCTCCCCGCTTTCCGTCGATTTTCGAGATATTACGTATCGAGGAATTTAACGTCGCGTTTATGCATAGTCATTACGCAAATTGTACATCGCTATTATCTAGATACGAATAATATTTATAATAAAAAAAGTTAATTTATTTTATCGTGCTAATCTCGGGAACTACTGGTTCGAATTAAAAATATTTTGTATTGGAAAGCCTCTAATTGACGTAGGGTCAAAGCATATACATATTTTATCGCGTTATAATTTCCATTTGACCACGGAGGCGTGGGGTAAATATTGGAAAAAATAACTTAGAAGAACAACAAAACAATATTATATCAATTATACCACATCTTTGCTTTATCTATTCATAGAATGCGTCTTGGTATAATTTTTGTGAATGGATACTTTTGGCAACAGATATAACCTGAAGTTGAATGACTTGGCGGATCTAGATAGCCTTTGCTCTCAGGTCACGCCCTAAATTTTAACTATTTTAAATTTATAGATAATTTTTTTATCAATAATTGGATAATAAATTTAAAAAAGAAATTCTTAAGTATTACTTCTTAAGTTTTTTATATGAGAGGCATTGTGCAGTGGGTGACCCATAGTGACCCGAGTCGGAATCGAACCCACGATCGTCGCCTTTACGGTCGTATGCCCTGTCCCTGTACCACGACAGCCTCTTTATGTTAGTTACTAGTATTATATTTTTATGGTACTTTTATATATGCATAAAAAATGGCTAATACAAACGTGCCAGGACTTCTATGGAATTATTATATTGTTAGCGTACTCGTGTAAAAGAGGGTAGATTTAGGTGAAAAAGATGATTAAAGCAGTGGAATTGTGTCAATCGGGGGCTATTGCTTGTCGGCAACGGCCCCTATTGAAAGGAAACTAGTGTGAAGTATTGTTATTAGGTGATACATGTCACTTATTGCAATTACGTAGTATCCCTTACCAAATAGTTTAGAAACATATGGACGATGTGTGTTTTATCGTGTTTTTTTAAAACTATAACCGCTTCCGATTTCTAACATATAGTTATTAATTTTATTAATGTTCAAGGAAAAAATAAATTTGCGTACCGTTAATATGAAATGATGTCATTAATAGCCCATAATGTCATAAATTAAGTGCTAATAAGCAGATAATACTGTTTTGACTCATTCCAAAACCAAAACTTTTTTAGGATTTTATAAATTATATAGTCAAAGCCGAGATACTCCGTTCACTATTGTTCACCCCAATTCGAGTTATTTCGTGCTAAGTAGGGGAACACAACGCCGCGCTTTGTCTTAACAATGGATACGGGTGCAAATTCTAATTGTGGGAATTTAAGGGATGTCACAATGTGTCTAGAATAGCCAGCAAGTGGAGAACACAATGACATACCACAAGGTTCTTTTGAGTAAGTTAGTAAGTAGTATTTATAAATTATTTATATATGTACACACATCACACTTCTCCACTTAATTGCTTTGGGCATTCAAATCAATCATACTAGTTTTTGTATTTAATTGGACTGGAAATCATGGGCATGGATTAATCACCATTATACTCGTATGTATATGTAATTTATTTTTATACTAAATATTTCCGTTACTAAGTGACTAACAGAAGACGAAATTTGATGTTTAGGTTCCTTGGCGAGGAACCGTTGCACCCGTCGCAACCGTTGCAACCGTTGCACCACAAAAGGGTTACGGCGCTCCTGTTTTACGGTGTTTCCCGTATATACTCGTAGCACAGTAGGCATAGGAAATCTAGTATTAAGACACTCCATTTCGTGTTGAGTGATGGAACTAAACGCCGCGCTTAATAGTGTTACCAGAGCGAGGAAATTAAAATAATTGATTCTTTTGAGTGGGAAGTTTAAGTTGGTATTTAACTTTTAACCATTATATAGTGCAGTGGTACAGCGTCTGATAATCAACGCGATAGTTACCATTTTGATTCCCACTCGGGGAAATATTTTTTTCTTTATTTTTCTGATAACCGACAAAGTGCCAAAGACAGTGCCTTGAAAATTGGCCAAAACGTGGGGAATGGGGTGTTTTAACACTAGGTTCTCTCTTGCGCTACGCGGCATACAGCGTGAGGCTTAATTTTGTGAAGATGACGATTATTTTAATCTTTACATTACACCTTTCTAACTGTAGTTAAGATCTAGTAAAATAACTTTGAAATGACGTGTGATATAATTTCAAGTTACATTCTTTGAGAATAATAAGTGCTCGTTATTACTCATGTAATTGCTCATAACTATAAGTGTAGAATAGAATATAATTCTTTTAATTTTTATATGGCGAGGCCAGTTGTGGCGCAGGGGCACAGGTGTAGGTTTTTAAACGCAACAGGCTGTAGGTTCGATTCCCACCCAAAGTAATTAAATAATTAATTATTTCATTCCCTCGCTCTGGTAACGAGGCAAAGTGCGGCGTCGAGTTCCACCACTCACCATGTAATTCCTCTGCAATTAGGCGAATGGGCTTACATCGTCGTCACGCACATAGCAAGATAGACAGGAGGAAACTGGGGACCTACTGTTAAGACACTCCGTACCCAGTATCTTAAGATACTCGTTTCCCGATTTCAACCGAATTTTCGAGGCATTGTGGTGAACTTCAAAATATAAAGGTGGTTGACGATGGAAACTTTTTGTTGTCTAAAAAACAAAACAGCTTTACGCTATATTCCTCTATATGAGCCTTGGGAACCTAGAATTGAGACCTTTTGTTCCCATGTACGGCTCTTGAAAATCACAATTTACTTGAAAAAGAAAAAAAAATAAACTAATATGTAATCTCTGCAATAGTTAGGTATAATATATAAGGCAGTAAAACAAAACAGTTTACGTTCAACAGATCCCGTTACCGTCGACTGTTTTCCAAGTCGTTAAATGATCTAATTTATTACTGAGTATTCGGGTTAGAGATCGTGTTGGACACGTGATAATCTCAATATTTGATTTTGACACAAATGACCATTCATAATATTCTTGCGTTTACGCGAATATGAATCACTTTCTTTTTATTTATTTATTTTTTTCAATTTATCGGTATCAGAAATTATAGAGAATAGAGTGAACGCACTCAATTTTTTTTAAATAGATTTACATGCAATATTTGTATTAATATGTAGATTGGTCTAAATGTAACCATTATTCTGGATGGGAACTGAATTTATAACCATCGCATTGTACAATTTGACACTCCCAAAGTGCTGCGAAATGTTATTAGTTACAGTTCAATTTAGTTTCTTAGTTAACGACTTTTACGCGAATTGCCTATTATATTCTATATTTATATTTGCTCACGTCCCTCAATAAGTAAAATAAATTCGTTAAAAATTGAATTAATTACTTATTTGGATACAAAGTGAAAGCTAGTATTTTAATTTTTTTTGCAAATATTTAGTTTTATGACCACCAATTATGTAATTTAATAAAAACCAAAAAAGCTAGTAAAATATCATATTAAAACAATATATGAGGCCAGTCGTGACGCAGTGGCACAAAGTGTGACTGTAAAACGGTTGTGGGTTCGATCCCCACTCGAGGAGATGAAATATTCATTTAAAATTTATATTTCCATTTCTTCGCTCTGGTGTCGAGGCAAAGCGCGGCGTTGAGTTCTTCCACTCAACACGCAATGCCTAAAGAATTCGGCAGAAAGTGGTTAACACTAGGTTCCCTCTGCCTACCCTGCTGTGTGCGGGATACAGATGAATCTGATGAAGCTGATTACAACAATATTTGTTTAGAATACGAGTATATTATTTGTAATAACTAAAATCTATGAAAGTCTAATTTATATATTAAACGAAAATATGCCGTACCATGTTTTAAGCCGTACCACGTTTTGTGGAATGGTTGATAACGCTTCGTAGTGGGCGGAGGCCTAGGCCTCCTTTGCTGTCCACAATTAGGGGCACAGCAAAGGAGGTAATACCTCTTATCCCGAATTTTCTCAGCAGCCTTTAAACGTTCTCTTGCTAGGCGACCTGCACATCGTCTAGGGCCCCCAGGTGCCCCAGGTTCCCTAGATCTCCCAGGTCCTCTAGGTCCACCAGGTCCAACAGGCTCCACTGCCTCAGTCACTACCATCAGAACCAACAAAGCTAGCCAACGCATACCGTCACAACCACTGTATCATCACTCACTTATTATTCGCTAAATATTGATCGATCGACTGAATAGAAACATTTTGACAATTGTAATTAATATTTTTGATAAAATACTTAAAATTTAGAATTAAAATTAAGAATTTGTTTTCACAGGTTTTTTAATTTATTAAATGTTCTGAATGTGTGGTTAATGTATACGATTGATAAGTTTATATTTTGTTAGTTAATATTGACGTGGTCTACGTGCGCGCACGCCGGCTCGGTCGCGGCGACTGCCTGACTTGTAAATGTAAACTCATTCACAATTCATCTTAGCTTAGGCCTCTGGTCCAGTCCTTTGACGCTTTTTTTGTCTTAAATGTCCACTAAAGACACGTGGTCGGCAGTTTTTTAAGCAATTTGTGTTGTTTTGCATATTTCTTGTTTCTAAAACTCAAAACTAAGGTTAAAAGATGCATGTCCTATGCATCTTTTAACCTTAGTTTTGAGCGTTTCTCAGAGAACGACCTCACAGAGTCCAGATTTCTGTAATATACGACGTGCCTGGGTTTTTTATCTTGTCATACTAAAAAATTGCCTTCTCAAAGTACCCCAATTGATGATCATGTGTCAAACTCGTTTCACACACGAGCTATATCCGGGGAACCGTTATGAAACCTGAATTGGAGCACATTCTTAAGCAAAATCGTGCAAAGTTCTGTAACATAAACAATTTCCTTATTGTTATGTCGATGCATTGATTTTTTTTGTTTCAAAATTGATATCGATATATCAAAATGTACATATACCATTGTACCAACTTTAGGTAGATCGGTACAGTTTTGTGTATTTCTACTATCTTAATATAAGTTTAACATTGATTGATATCTCTAAGTACGGTATCTCGCTCATAACAGGGTAGGCAGTGGGAACCTAGTGTTAAGACACTCAGTTCGCATTAAGATACTGTTCCCTACTTTCTGCTAAGTTATTAAGGCAATGCGTAATGCCATCATCGCCGCGCTTTTGTCTTAGTACCAAAATATTAAACATTTCATTTCCTCGAGTGGGTATCGAACCCACTATCTTTCACGTATTACATTGACATTATTTTATGGCCATTTTATTTTATATATATAAAGAAGATAAAGCGTAATATTCTCAAAGAATCTTCGTACCTGGCCATCTAACGGCACGAGTACACAAATTAGGTCGTAAGGAATCCTAAGATATAAAGATAACAGTGATAACTATGGGTGGTCGGTCACTTCTTACTTTAAGGCGTAATTCCTTTACCATAAGGGAGAAGATCGCAGGTTCATTAAAGAGTTAAGTTAAACAAAAAAAGAATTCTAGTCTGGTTTATTATCAAAATGTAATTTAACGCTGTCGTTAGCATTATTCTTGATGTGATTTAAATGAATTTGAATATCTTATGGCGTGTTTGCGAAACGTAATCATGTTCATTGTATTTAATGCTTTCGTGGCTGCCTGTAATCGCGACGGTTGTGGCTTCAATTCCCACTAAGGCGAATGAAATGTTTTTTGTGAATAATTGTTTTATTTGATTTTGCTTTGACAACAAGACAGCACGACGTTGAGTTCTGCTACTCTACATGCAATATCTTTAAAATTGAACGGTGTGTAGATAACGAAATGTTTTAATACTAGGTTCCTCTTGCCTATTCCGCTAAATGCATAAACAGCAAAAATATACTACATACATAAAATACATTACATTATAACTGTAGGATAATCGGGAGATCCTCTTTTTACGCTTTCTACTCATTTTGGGGAGTGTAGAGGAGCACTTATAGATGATTTGCTAAAATTCCAACAAAAATTAGAAAGAACGAGATTTTACCTCTCATAATTCACAAAAGCGAAGTTGCCAGCTGCAACTTGTATTATATTATAATATTTTAAACTATGTATATTCTAACATTTCTAAGCGTAGAATAAAAAAAATAAGAATATTTAAAAAGTATTATCCATATTTAAAAAAAAATTGACAGATGGGAATGTACCTGTAGCTAAATTGACGTTAAATATTTTTTATTTAAAAAAGAATAACGATTTTCATTTCCTAAAGTGATTATAATTAGCCAATTGCTCAATTAACACACAAAATTTAATTTTAAAAAAGTACCCAAACTAGTAGGACCACTTTACAAGAGTACCTATTTCAATTTTATATAGATATTAATAGATAGAATAATCGTCGATTAGGCAGGTTAGGTAGGAATAACCTAGTGTTAAGATATTTAATATTATATTAAAAAAAATTTGCAAATTTTCCACGAACTAATAAGACACATTGCGTGTTACTAACGGAATTGAACGCCGCACATTGTTTTACTGGAGTGGGGAAATATAATTGTATACACAAGTGAAGCCAATGATTCAAGAAGATGATGTAGGTACTCTTGTACTTTTTATACTATGCAACAGATATTAATACGGATTACACTAACATTCTAAGTTATGAAAAATTAGGTTGTATGTTATCATAAAAGTCATAAAAATTCCTATTACATAAGTAGGCCAAGCAGCAAACGAAACAATCATTTAGCTAACTTAATACTACAGTTTCACGCTATATATCCCGTTGCTGTAGAGTTTTGTGTTAAGACACTCCGTTTCCTACTTTCCGCTGAATTCTGGAAGCATTGTGTGTTGAGTGGCGAAACTTAATGCCGCTCTTTGCCTCGACACTAGAGCGAAGAAATGAAACTTATAATTTAAATAAATATTCCACTTCCTCGAGGTGGGATCGAACCCACAGCCAGTCGCGTCTACAGTCAAACTTTGTGGCCCTGCGCCAGGACTGGCCCCAACTTAATATTAAGTTTATAACAAACCGGTTAAAAATTCATACGTTAACAGATACAAAGAAAGACACGTGCTCCAAAGTATTAAAGTAGGTACGGATGCTGTGCTCAAATTACGTCACTCCGAGATGATAACTCGAGATGATATGTCAAGGAATTTATTTCGGGCATATTGAATGACTGTTTGTTGTACTATTTTTAAAACCAATTTTATTTAAAATTATATAAATGTGTTGATTGCTTATTAGATTTATTTCTTATGTCGTATGGAAGAATTTATTTGATACCAGCGAATAAAGACTGATAGGTTTAATCGTGTCTAATAAATTATGTTGTTCACAATCCCGCATATAGCAAGATAAGCAGAGAGAACCTAGTGTCACAACACTCCGTTCTAATAATTCTGGAGGCAGGTTTACAGTTACAAGCTTGTGCTCCTGCGCCAGGACTGGTCGTAATATTTTCATTTTCTCTCCAATGCCTCCTGAATCAGGCAAAAAGTGGGGAGCGGAAGTGTTCTCAGGTTCCCTTTGCCTATCCTGCTGTGTGCGGGATGCAATATTAAACTTTTTTTTTATGGAAAAGGACAAGGCAAACGAGCGTTCAGGTAAGTGATTACCACCGCCCACGGCCCCGTGCAACACCAGAGGAGCTACAGGTGCGTTGCCGGCCTTTAAGGTGGAGATAGACGCGCTTTTTGAAGGTACCCATGTCATATCGACCTGAAAACACTGCCGCGGGTAGGCCATTCTACAGTTCCGTGGCACGTGGAAGGAAGTTCCTACGAAACCGCACAGTAGTGGATTGCCACGGATCCAAATGGTGTGGATGATATTTTAACTTGTGACGTACTGTGCGGTTAGAAAATTCGGCGGCAAGTAATAGGTCAAACAGTTCTTCAGAACACTCCTCATGATAAATGCGGTAGAGAACGCACAGCGAGAATACGTCTCTACGCAAAGCCAAAGTGTCAAGCCTTTCACAGATCATTGGATCCCCAATGATTCGAATGGCTCTACGTTGTATGCGATCAAATGGTTCAAGCTGATACTGGGGTGCATCAGCCCAGAAATGAGAACAGTACTCCATATAAGTACCGTCTCGCTCTGTTGATAACCCTCAGTTTCTTCGAGGCCAACTTGGCCTTACTTTCCAGATGATCGCAATACTGGCAGTCACTCGAAACATTAAGGCTCAATATACTGATACTCGGCGCGGTTGAACAAAATTAACAGAAATTTATTTAAGTATGATGTATATCAATAATAGGCCCTCATAAGATCATAATTGAATTACTTCGTTCCGTTTTAAAAGCCTTGACAGACTGTACCGTGTAGGACCGTATGGTGTTCGTTATTGTAGTACCTATATGTAGTATTTATCTGCACCATATGACTAAAAGTGCCAAGGTGATGCCTTATTCGCACTGTTGAGATATATTTTATTGAATAAGATGGTTGTGCCATTTTAAATCTACTATATTCTTTTTTTTTTCAAATTTTCTATACTATATCCTACTAATATTATAAATGTGAAAGTTTTTGAGTACGGATGTTTGTTCACTCTCAATTAAAAACTACTGAATGGATTTCGATGAAACTTTACGTTTATATAGCTTGTACATCAGGATAACGCATATACTACAATTTATAACAATCAGTTTAGACGGGTGAAGCCGCATTTGTATCGCTAGTACAATCTACGTTGAAAATTCGAAGCCGTTGTGGCACAGCCGCAGTTTCCGTCTGTTCGATTCTCACTCGGGGGAATGAACCATTTTATTTTCTCTTTCTTAAACGAACGAGGGAAAAAGGTACATTTAGATAATAAGATATTTTGTATCATTTAAAAATCAACATCAAATTTTTTACCGTAACTAAAATTTAAATAATAAAAAAACTTAGTTTTACACGCATCACCCAATTTTTTGAGACAATATATGTTGAATGACAGAACACAACGTCTCGCTTTGTATTGTTATTAGCAACGAAATTATTAGCTAGAAAAGAAAAACATACACCGATCGGGAATGGAACCCATAACCATCATGCTTACAGTCAGAACGGCTTATTAATCTTAATTGCTTAATGCAAAAAAACCTCTTCACTAATGAAACATTAGCCATACTCTGTTTAAGTAAGACTAAGAACGATGTAATGATAAATTGGAAACATGTGTATGTTTGTATGACTCAACATAACGTGCGAATCGGTGTCGATAAGAGATTTTATCTTAGTGTTAGGATAAATAGGACCTACTGTACCATTTCTGTGATTACTATTAACTAAGTTTTATTTTATTATCTAATTTAGAGATATTAGTAGTTCTGTGATGAAACTAATAATATAACATTATTAAGCCAGGCTCATGAAACGAAAACATTTTAAATATAAAGGCTGTCGCGGCGCAATGGGGCAGCATCCGATTGTAATTATTATGGTTGTGGGTTCGATTTCCACTCGAGCGAATGAAATATTATTTTTTTTATGGTAAAAACAGTATGGGTTATCTAATGGTTACTAATCACTACCGTCTATGATCCCGTGTGACAGAGGCGCTACATGTGCACCCGACCTTCAAGGTGGAGAAAAACGCTCTTTTTGAAGGTATCCGTATCGACCTGAAAACGATCATTTCAAGGCTGGGTTCAATCTGCCTATAACCCCTGCTATATACGGGATATGGAGTAACTTTATAACAAAATGTAAAGAAATTTGACCCACTTGTTGTAATTGTACATGATGAAACTTAACAGCACTTGTAGTATTTGATGGAGAAAACTGTTTTTTTTTTGGTTTTTGTTTTAATTATTATAGATATATATTTTTATATTGCTAGTGTACATTATCTTAACCTTACAACACATGTTAAATGTACTACTAACAACTAACAAGGGGCCATACTTAGAAACTACATCGGTCAGTGAAGAGGCATCACTAATAAGCCTCATTTACATACAAACTTGAAAATAGAAATGATGTACCCATCGTAATTAAGTTAATTAAAATACTCTAAACTAGACTAAATATTTTTGGAAAATTCATGATCTTACATGATGGCCGTTGTGGTGCAAGTTTGGAGTCGGAATTTGGAGCGTGGTCGTTCTGAGTTTGATTCTTACTTTGAGTTATTTTTATTTCCTTGTTCTAGTAATAAGATAAAGCATACTTAAGAAAGCTTCCCATTTAAGTCTTAAGACTAGTAATGGAGTTTCTTAAGACTAGATTCCTTCCGTTTACACTGCTATAAGCGGGATACAGTACAAAAAATAAAGAAATTTATATAAATTGATATTGGTTAATATAGTACGAAGAATCTAATAATAAAAGAATATTTTGATTTTAAAGATATAGCTCACGTTGTTCCGTAACTCTACGCAGAACGCCGCTTGCTTTATTGCAATATCTACAAATAAACATATTTTTTTCTTTCAAAATATATATTTTTACTATAGGTACGATCTTACGACAATATACAAGCCAGGTGTATGTGTGCCAGTATGTAGTGTGTATGTGTTTATGTGTGCCAGCTAGTGTAACACAACAAGGTGTAAATTTAAAATGTAAGATCCACATGTATCAAAAAAAATAATTAGATGTTTAACAAAAAAAAATATTTATTATAAAAATATTAATATATTTTTTTCATTTAAAAAAAAATTCTATACAATTTTTGTAAATAACTACTTTGTATTAACTAAAATTGTATAGTAGATACAATTGGCTTTAAGTTACCGGGAACGCAGATCGATCATTGACCGGAAATCCGCTTTTAAATGGCAATTGTTAAATACTTGATTGTTACAAGTTCGAATGCGGTGTTTGTGTACCTAAATAGCATAGTATTTTTTTAACTTCACGCTGTATCCCGCACACACAAAAAATGCAAAACATCGTCAATTTGAACTTCAAAGCTATATAACAAATCAAACATTGAATTATGTACTCATTCATTTTCTTGAAAAAAAAAATTTTAAATTTGTATTTTCACTTTTTCATTCTAGTATCAAAACAACACACACTTCAGAATTCGGCAGAAAGTACGGAACGGAGTATCTTAACATTAGTTTACTTCTGCCTACCCTGCTGTGTGCCACTGTGAAACACAGTGTGAAGCGGGTTTATTTTTTATATTTTTTCAGGACTTGCAGGACGAAAAAACGACGTTTTCCAAACTAGTTCAAACGGGAAAAAATATAATTAGATGGAGAAGTCCTTAGAATTGGAGTTTTAGGCTCCGCTATTAATAAGAGCTTTGTTGGGATATTTTCTAAGAAAGGAGAGCAAAGAAAAAAAATTGTCGTTTCTTGACATATTTCTAGCTATATACAGCTATGATCAGTAAGTACTTAACAACTGAACCATAGCGACTTGTTCGTATAGTAGACGTGGGTGAATGAGCTTAAAGCCCGACTTCACAAATAACTGTAGACTGGGCGACGCCGCGCAACGTCTGCGATAAATATATTATATTATAAATAGCGGGTCAATTGCATATAAATGTGCATTGAAATTATGTAAGACATTTGTTTTGTAATATATTAGTAGGTCGTTGTGGCGCAGCGGCATAGCGTATGACTCTAAACGCGACGGTTGTCGGTTCGATTTGCGCTCAATGGAATGAATTTAGAATTTCATTTCTTTGGCTTAGTGAAAGAAGGCGACATTGAGTTCTCACTCGACTGACAATGTCTCCAAAATTTTACGAAAAATAGGAAACGGAGTGTCTTAACACTAGATTTTCTCTGTCTATCGTGCTAAATGCGGTAAAGAGTGTGAAACTATACTTATTATTATATGTTAAGTACGTATACCTGGGATGTATCAGGAAGTTAATACATAATTTAGTATTATAATTAATTGGTCTCTGGCAAAGCTCGTTTATTTACGGTATCATCAAAGGCATCTGTACTGCTTAGAATCAGGTTAGTTTAGAATGAAAGCAACATTTGTACAGTAGTATTTATATACTTGTCCTATTTTTGAATAATCTTGGATAAATATTGCAGTTTTTAAGCTCCAAGCTGTACCTCGGATATAGCAAGTTAGACAAAGGATATCTTGTGTACAGACACTCCGTTCTCCACGTATCGCACAATTTTCGAAATAATTCATACTTCTGAATGGAAATGGAACTCATCACAACCATCGCGTTTACAATCACATGTTGTGTTGTATTGTTGAAGAAATGATCATTTTTGTGCATCTTTTATATGGAGACAGAGCGAACTCATTCAGATATTTCTTACTTAACATATATTAAAATAAAATCTTTTTAAACTAAAACTAAACTAACTTCACGCTTTATCCCTAGCGGGTAGTCAGAGAGAACGGAGCGCCAAACGCTACGGTCTCTACATACATCTTTCGCCTCGTCCACTGTCATGAACCTCTTCATACATGCCCTCCGGGGGGTCCTCATGCTTTTTACGTAACCTTCCTCCAGTATCTTTGATACTGTGTTTTCGAAGGTCAATCTCCCTACCTCTCTTACCGCTCACTTTTCCATCATAAATTTTTTTTGCCATTCTTTCATCACTCATTCGTTAGACGTGCCCAAACCAGCTGAGCACGTTCTTCTTCATTCTGACCGTGACATCTTCGATAGTACCTGCCATTCTGTGTATCTCTTCATTGCGGATTCGATCAGCTAAGCTGACTCCGCATATCCTACGAAGAGACCGCATCTCCACAGTATTCATCTTTCTTTCATTCTTCTTCTGTAATACCCACGTTTTGCTGCCGTGTAACAGAGTCTGTACCAAAACTGCATTGTGTACGGCCTAACGCGCAGCTGTGCTGACTTTTCGCTGTCTCATCAATGCAGCTAAGGCTCCGTTCACCCTGTTACCGGCAGCAATACACCTTTCCACATCCATCTCGTATCTTCCATCTCTACTGAACATACTTCCCAAGTATACCACTTCATTCACTTGTTCTAATATCTTACCATTTAAAGGACGGAATGCAAGATCAGTGATCTTACATTCCGTCCTTTCTTCATCTCTTTCAAAAATCAGAACCGTTGTCTTATTCGCATTGAGGCTTAGACTATTATATTCAAAAATCTATGTTCAAAAATCTTTTTATTTTTCTACATATGAATATATAACTGACAGACGAAATCATAGGATTCCGAAAGTTATAATTTAGCATGTCGGTACTTTAGTGTAGGATGCACTAAGAGAAGCATCATGTTCTTATGCGAACAATAAAAAAACTATATATTCCATTTTACGTCCTAAAGTCCACGCAAGCAAATGCAGAGAGAACTTGGCAACTAGTGTTAAGATTAATATTAAGACACTTTCGGTCCCTACCTTCCGCTGAATTTTAGAGGCATCGAGTATTATATGAAGGAACTCAACGTCGTGCTTTGTCTCGTTGCCAGAGCGAGGAGGCAAAAATATCCAATATTGCATTTCTTCGTGTGGGAATTGAACCCACGATCTGTCGCGCTTATAGTCACACGCTTGTGCCCTTGTATCATGATTGGCTTTAATTATAATTAATGTTACTTAATTATCTACAATATATAAACCAAATTACTTATCGATTCTGCTCCAGTAGGTCCAAAATTATTTATAAATTGAAGCCACATTTACTTATACTTATTAGTCTTTGCTAATTTAAATCCCTTTGAAGTGAGTTATCGCACGCTCCTTTGAAAATAAACAGTAGCGGTTTACACTTTCGAGCATATAAAGGTATAAACATTATTTTATTTGCAAGTAAAATATTAATATTATGTATCTACGGAGTGTCTTAGTAGGTACTAGGTTCCCTTTGCCTACCCTGCTGTGTGTGGGATACAGGTGAAGCTGATTTACAAAATATTAAGTAATATTTTTTGCTAAAAATATTAATGTTCTGTATTTACTTTCATTTATTTTCATATAAATTTATTACGATTAATTTATACTATCTGTACTAATATTATAAAATCTGTACAAATAAAGAGTTTGTATGGTTGAACGCACTTATCTCAGGAACTACTTCATAATGACTCGAATTGCTATATGGCAATCGTTTCTATGTTATGCACTATATTACGTTACGAGCTACCTCAGGCATTAAGCATTTATCATTTATTATACACTTATATCACTTTCAGGGTTCCGTACCTTTTAAAGAAAAAAGGAACTCTTATAAGATGACTTTGTTGTTTGTCTGTTTATCTGTTTGTCAAGAACCTTTTTCTCAGGAACGCTTGGAGATTACTAGTTGAATTCAAGCTATATACTCAGGTCTTTGGTCCTTCAATTTCTTAGAAAAATCATATTTCTACATTTACTTAAAATAGAGATAGGGCCGTTTATATCGCGACAAACGCGTATTTCGACACTATAAAGAGAATCAAAATTAATAGAGTACTTCCGGTTGACCTAGAATTATGAAATTTGGCAGCTAGCATCTGCAGGTAGTACTAGTTTAGGAGGACTGTACATATATGGTTAAATTTAAAGAAATAATCGCCTTAAAAGGGAGGCAAAATTTGGTATTAAAGCCGCTAGTTCAAGTGAGGTGATAATGGGTTTTCTCGAAAAAAGCTCGATTTTCAGAAAAAGCTCGATACCTCCAATTTTTCTACGGAACCCTCGGTGACTCACGTCTGTTCGATTTTTCATATAAAAATACAATAATAGTAAAATTCAGATGAAAATTTGAAAGAGAAGGATAGGATTTGAATTCGAATCAGTGATGGACTATATGTCCATCACTTGCGCAATTACTACCCCGGTATATGAAAATTTAAAAATGTATATTTTTTAGGACCGGCAATGTACTTGAAATTACGTTGCACACCTACATAGGTCAAGCCTAGTTTTATGATTATTAAGATAGGCTTTATAGCCATTTCTTTTGTACTTTAACGGGTGTCAATTAAATAGAATTAAAGATTTTAAAATTCATTATTTATTGTAATGAAATATAATTTTGAGTTTTTCTAATAAAGTCCTATAATGTATTTAAAATCAAATAAGATGAAAAATGAGTGGCTTAACACTACGACTACAATTTATATAAAGGTTTTCTATAACAATCAGTTTTAGCAGTTTATAACAATCAGCTGCAGTTTATAACAATCAGTTGTAGCATAATATAAAAATCGATAATATAAATTGATTCATCTTAACATCGTGAGAATAAACTAACGTTATAGGTACCTCTACCTACAAAAATATATGACCCAAGGCAAATAACAATCTTGTGTACAATTTGCGTAATATGCGTGCGCCCTAATTCGCTAACGGGCGGACCCACCTCGTCGCGGCCGCGGGTGACGGACGACGGGCGACGGTAGACGGTACCAATACGCTGTATTGATTGTTCAAATATGGATATCATTATTTTGAAATATTATAGTTCTTCTTGAGACCACGAAGACCACGAGTGGGGAACGAAGTGTCTTAACACTAGGTTCCCTCTGCCTACCCTGCTGTGTGCGGGATACAGCGTGAAGCTAATTTATTTTAATTTATTTTATTTTAATTCTTGAGACCATCGTGGTGTAGAGTCATAGAGTCATACAAAACGGTCGTTGTGAATTCGATTCATGGAATTAATTCTTTAATTTTTACTCTAAATTGAACGAAATGTAGGGAATGGATGTCTAAATACTGGGTTATATCTGTGCTAACACATGGAACCTAATGCGCTATATGGGATATAGCGTATTAGGTTCAATAAAGAAAATTCCTATTCACAAAACTAAATAAAAATTAAATATATAGTATATGTTAAGCAGGGTAGGCATAGGGAACTTAGTATTAAAATACTCCGTTCTCCAGGCACCGCCCAATTTTTGAAATATTGCGTGTTGAATAGCTCACGCAACGAGCACTGTCTTGTCGCAAAAGCGAAAAGGCAAACCCATTATTTCCTCTGAGTATGAATCGAATCCGCAACCGTCACATTTACAAGCAGAAGCTTAGCAGCTGCACCACGGCGGTCTCAAGGCAGATTAAGATAATAAGAAACGACAAAATAAGTAAATTATATGTATTAGAACACACTGCAATAGGGCGTATGGGGCGTATTTAACGTAAATTGCGACTAAGTCTAGCCGTAGGTGTCGCGTGCGAGAGGTAATGAGTTCAGTGCCCGTGTGGATATTATTATTATTTTTATTTCAGCTTCACGTTGTATCCATCACAAGACAAGGTAAACAGAGGGGAGTTAGTATAAAGACATTCCCGTTCCCACTCTCCACCGGATTCTGGAGGCATTTCGTGAACTCAACGCCGCGCTTTGGCTCGTTACTAGAGCGAGATAATGAAAGAAATATATATTATTATTAATGTAACATACCAAAACATTTGTATTTTTATAATATTTTTAAATAAAAAAATAAAATAAATCAGCTTCACGCTGTATCCCGCACACAGCAGGGTAGGCAGAGGGAACCTAGTGTTAAGACACTCCGTTCCCCACTTTCTGCCGAATTCTGGAGGCATTGCGTGTTGAGTGGCAGAGCTCAACGCCGCGCTTAACCTCGACACCAGACCGAAGAAATGGAAATATAAATTTAAGTAAATATTTCATCTCCTCAAGTGGGGATCGAACCCACAACCAGTCGGTTTTACAGTCACACCTCGTGCCGCTGCGCCACGACTGGCCTATAATATTTTTCTATAATATCTATAATATTTTTCTTCATAGAATTTAAGGTAAAGTGTAAACTGTCACGACGCAATGATAAACTCTGACATAATATAATAGTAAAATGGATCCAGATCCTTAAGATTTTTATTATAATACTAGCGGCCTGCTCGCGGCTTTGCCCGCTTGAATTACATGATTATTCATTTAAGAAATATAGATATTACAAACAGCCTTAACTATTAATTAATTGATTTGGATAAGTACTCACGATATTATTTGTAAAATAACTTATCTAGCTCCTGTACAGTTTTTAAATTAGTAACATATATTATTAGTTAAATATATAATTGGTATACAGAATATACATAGAAAGCACGTTTTTAGGCATTTTTATATAATCTATAAAATAATCAACATTTTCGGGCAAGTTCAAGTCGTACTCATGCCCCGAGAGTTTTCGTACCAGTTTCATGAAAGGAGATACACCAAAAGAATAACTAATTAAGTTGTCATTTTGTATCAATTTAAGTACAGATTAAAATTTGTACTTAATGGTTTTTTCTGTGACACAAATACAAATAAGTAGTCAATTTTTGAAAAATAATTTTGGAATTTTCCTTTATACGTGCCGTAAGTTTTAACTTCTTAACAAATTTCGAAATTGTATATCAACGGGAAGTACCCTATAGTTATGATAGAAAATGCGACAAAAAACAAAGCATAAACTCTCATATTTCATCGTCATTTGATTGCGATGATTTAGAAGATAGATTTTCGTGCTCTAAGGGAATATAGACTTGAACATTGAGGTATCTAACCTTTAACCGATCTTGTACAAAATAGTCTTGACAGACGGACAGACGGACAAACAACAAAGTTATTTTATAAGAATTTTGAGGTATGTACCCTAAAATACCCTTGGCACATACATACATGCAACATACAGGTGCAATAGTGCAATGTCGGTACGTGTCGCTTGTAAGTTATGAAATAATACTGCGGGATATTTTTATAAACAGTGTCAGAGCATTTTTTCTTGAGACACAATTTTTTAGAGGTTGCTACCAAAAGTGATTTTTTTTATACGTTTCTTAAAAAAATATTAATAACATAAACGAACGAACGGACTGAAGAACCTATTCAAAATATTTCTTTGAATATTAAGTCATTCTTTATCACTGTGTTAAATAATTAAGAATTAAGCTAGACTGTTACGAAGGTAATCTTCACCAACAATTCAATTTAGTTTACTTTGTAGTTAGTACTATGAACAATTGTACTTTAAAAACGTAACGTATCATGTGTAGTCAATAGATATCATTGCGTATGTTTCTTTTTTTTTCAAATATAAATATCTTTAAAACTTTAAGTCCATTATTTTTTGATAGAGTGTAGCGGTAACCTTTCCAAACTATATTTTCTTTTATGCACAGCGCCATCTATTTAAGATCCCATCGCAATTAGTGATAGCGTTACGTGTATGAAAGAGAGTATCAAGATTCGTTAGTACCTACTATTTTTGTCAATAGATAGCGTTACTTGTATCGATTTTTTAATATCTCAAATATTAACTTCTTGAAAACTTAAATACTTATATCTTTTGATAGAGTGAAGCGATTACAATGAAATAAACACTAAAAGCTACTTTGATTTATTTGTAATTTTTATGTATAAAAGTTGCTTAAATTTATTGTGTACTTTTTACGTGATACGTGTTTACATAAACAGACAAACAGACAAACAGACAAAAATTCCAAAAATGTTGGAAACGGATTCTGTTAATTATCCTTTAACACTCTGGCTAATTTTTTTTAAATATTTTCAATGTACAGAAACGACTTTTCTACAGATTTATTATAAGTATAGATATTTTTTACAACTGTCTGGTTTTTGCCCTATAACAAGGTAACAAGGTAAAACGTGGCGTAGAGTTCCGCCGATCAACACGCAATTTCTCAAAAATTGGGCGATGTTTGGGAATGGAATATCTTAACTCTAGATCCCCTGTCTACTCTACTATATGCGGAATACAGTGTGAAGCTAAAAAAATAACAAACACCATGCATTACTAATGAGAATTATTTTAATTTTATGTTGCAATAGCTGTACAGTTCCAGGCCGTTTTAAAGGGGTCGAAATAATTCAAGTAGGTATGACGTCATAAGTGCCTATTATACAAAATAACTAATAAATGTCGTCATAAAATTGTTATTTTATGTGGAAAATCGTAACTTTTAACGATGATGAACGTGTTAATTAAAAGTTTGAGCTTTTCTCGTTAATTAGTAAAATAGTTTACGTCGCCATTAAAACTATGTAATTATGTTTTATTTTGGGGAGCTTTTATATATAAATATATAAATTTTAACAGCTTCACGCTGTCACAGGGTAGGCAGAGGGAACATAGTGTTAAGACACTCCTTTCTTTCTTCACTTTCCGCCGAGTTCTGGAGGCATTAAGTGTTAAGTGATGGAATTCAACGCCGCGCTTTGCCTCGGCACCAGAGCGAAGAAATGAAAATATAAACGTACATAAATATTTCATCTCCTCAAATGGTGGTCGCACCCACAACAAGTCGATTTTACAGGCACATGTGCCCCTGCGCCACGACTGGTCTCTATAAATTTTGACTTTGCACTTATTATATAAGCCATTCGAGGCCGTCTGTAAGCGCGATGGTTGCGAGTTCGATGAATATAAAGGCGAATGAATTACTTTTATTTCCTCTGGCAATACAATAACGCGTGGAGTTGAGTTGAATCAACACCCTAATATTTCGAAAATTGAGCAGTGTGTGAGGAAGGGAGTGTCTAAACACTATGTTCCCTCTCCTTCAACACATTTATCTTTTAAATAATAGGAGATTACATATTATTTCCATCTATGTCGTGATGGTATCCAAAATATTGAAGCATTATTAAATCATTTCTTAGAATAAAATATTTTTCCAAATATTTTGATGGGAATCTCTCGGTCGTTAAATACAAGCGGAATAATTTGCGGTTTCATTCAAATAGATATTTTAAGTATTTCCGGAGATGAAACAGTTAAAATAGACTAAGATTTTCCTTATGGACAAGCATATTATCTTATTACTATTTTATTCCAATGGGAAGACTTTTAATTTATTTAGTCACCAGCGGCCCGCCGCGATATTTATTTACTAATTAGAATTGCTTTTGTGTTTATATAATAATATTATTATTTTTAAGACACTTAACTGTACATTGAAAATTAAAGATTTAGTCAATTCAATAATACAATAATTATTTTATAACAATTTAGCCGAATAAAATATATTATATTGATATAAATTTATATTTTATTGAGGCCAGTCGTGGCGCAGAGGCACAAAGTGTGACTGCAAAATCTACTGGTTGTGGGTTCGGTCCACAGTCAAAGAAATGAAATATTTATTTAAATTTATATTTTCATTTCTTCGCTCTGGTGTCGACGCAAAGCGCGGCGTTGAGTTCCGCCACTCAACACGCAATGATTCCAACTCCAGATTTCGACGGAAAGTGGGGAATGTAGTGTTTTAACAGTAAGTTCCCTTTGCCTACCCTGCTACGTGCGGGATACAACTTGAAGGTGATTTTTTTTTATATTGATATAACATTTTTATTTATGATCCAATTGAAATAAGCTAAATGTTACCAAAAAGCTTACCAAAATTTAACAATTTTTTTTATACAATAATTGTTTTAGGTTCTATTATATAGCGATATATGTTATAGTTTTACTCATATATCTACCTTGCATAGACAGCGATTTAATTTTTATTTCGTATTTTTTAGTTAATTATAACACATTTTACCGTTCAATTTTATATTTAAACTATAATGGTAACAGATATGAACACTACCTACTTAGTGTCTGCTAATAATTTTGTAAGGAAATAAATCAGCCACTGTTGGAAAAATCTGATTAATTCTATGTTGGAAACACTATTACTGTAGTATATTTATCAGTTAAAAGAAAATAAACTGTATGTTTCTGTAAATTGTGTCTATTTGTTTGATTTTAGTCGTGTAGAACTTCCACTCCTGGTGCATAATTGGTGAATCTCCTGTTCATCACGCTTAAACTCTATTGTGTCTGCTTAATATTACATCATTAAGTCAATAATCAACTACTAAATAGATTAAATAAGTATAATATTTATGATATATTACTTCGTTACTTTTCTTTCTTTTATTTGTTTCAACTAGTAAAGTAATGCTTATGTCTTTTACGATAAGAAAAATATTTCTTTGGTTATAACTCATGACTTACCCAAACAGCCACTCGCAGTAACATCGTAGTGTCCCGGCAAGCAGTCCGCACAGCGCGGCGGCGCGGCGCCGGCGGCGCACGCGCACGCGCCCGTCGCGGCCTCGCACAGCGTGTCGAGCGACGCTATGCCGCAGGCGCACGGAGGACAGCCTTCGTCTATACCTGGTTCATTACGTTTCAAATGTTTGTTTTTCTTTGTTGTCACAAGCGTCCCAATATTCTCCATTGCATTAACCACCATAACTGTTACTTTCTTATTCAACTTATGCTTTATCTCAAAGCTAGCATAATTAGCAATTTAAACGCGGTTTTGCTTGCTCAAATTAGACAAAATATTTATATAAATTGTTATATTAATGAATACAAAAGTAGCCTATGTTTAATTATGATGTATAATTTATGTTACTGTAAAGTTTCATGTAAATCTGTTTAGTAGTTTTTGCGTGCAAGTGGAACAAACATCTATCCCAACAAACTTTCACATACATATAACATTACTGGCATAGTAGAATAAGCAAAGAGAACACTACGTTTTCAGTCCAAATTCAAGATACTGTATTCGAAATCAATTTATTGCGATGATACTTTGTGGGATATTTACTAGAACCGGGAAATTAAATAAAAATAATTCGTACTCGAATTTACCCATATGTGCAACGGTAGTTGTACTCTGTCCTGCGAGACTCGAACTTCGGCTTGCGGCCTAGGCTAGTCTCGGCTAGCTGACTGAAAACAACGTTCTATTTTTCTTAATTATTTTTCTACGTACCCCCGTGTCCCGGTGCGCAAGTCCCACAGTCCCGCCCCGCCCAGCCGGCCGCGCACGCGCAGCGCCCGCGCGCGTCGCACGCGCCCGACAGCGCGCCGCCCCCGCACGCGCACTCCTCGCACGTGCCGTTGTTCCACCAGTAGCCTTCCTGGTAGTATTGAAAATATATTAAAAAATACCAGTCAAATACGAGTCAGAATGTGAGAAAAATCAAAAGAATAATAATAAAATTCAAATAATAATTTTGAAAACACAGTTTTAGAATTGTAGGTCAATGGGAAATTAACATATAAAAGTTGACAAATTTTATGTATCGAAGTATCAAATAGACATACTTGACACTGATCGCAGCGCTCCCCCTCGGCGTGCGGCGGGCACACGAGGCAGTGCCCGGCGCGCGCGTGGCACGGCCCGCCGCCGCACGCGCAGCGCCGGCACGCGCCGCCCGGCTCGGTGGGCGCGCCCCAGTAGCCCGAGTCGCAGCTATCATTCAGTATAAAACATATATTATCTTTAAATTTACATTGTATCCCGCATAAACTACGGTAGACAATGGGGATCTGATATGAAGACACTTTGTTCCACACACATCGACCAATATTCAAGAAGTTATGAATTTTTTGCCTTGTTACTAAAACGAGCAAATCAAAATCATTTGAACCGGGAATATAATCCGCGACCGTCGCGTTTACAGTCAAGAGCTGAGCCGATGCGCTTCTTTTTTACTCGAACAATACTTTATATCTAATATTAAAATCCTTGTTCCAAAAGAAAAGAACAAAAAGTTAAAAAATTGGGGAATCTGTCTAGACGAAGCTAAAAACAAAGTGTAACAACAAATCAATACAGTACTAATGGTGGCATTTAAATTAGCTGTAAATGACTGCGCAGATTTAATTTTGAGGTTATTCCTTATTTTTACCATTTTTTTTTCATATCGAAAAATATGCGAAAATTCGGAAAGCCTAACTTTAGAGAGGCCACTCGACTCGTCGACTATACTGTAAAGCTACTTACAGCTCGCAATGATCTCCAGTATAGCCGTCAGGACATTGCGTACATACAAATTCATCTCCTTCAGCTGACGCCAGCGCGCAGTTTGGACTAAAGTTGTTGGACGCCTCGTATAATGGACAGGCACATGGTTTGCACGCTCCCTGAAATAATAAAAAAAAATATTAAAAAAACTGTACATGTTACAAAATATAAACGTAATATTTATTATTTTTAATGCAGGAGTAATATTAAATATACAATCGTCATCGATCATCGACAAAAAATGCTGATGACTCATTATCATGGCCGGGTTTTGACTTCTTGGAATCAAAATCAGTCCGTCAGACAGTGTACACAACCGGCACCGTCGAAAACTCACTCCGAACTCAAGCCGCACTACTGACGCACGTTATTTAATACTACCTCACAATTCTCGTCAGTTATTGTCGAGTACCGTCGGTGAACTACCCGCAAAAGTATATGAGAAGTTATCGGTTAATTAAAGTATATAAAATACCGGACAAACATTCAAGTTAAATATTACATCAATAAATAATAGAATCTTACTTGTACAGGGTTGCCGTAGTGTCCTGGGAGACATCGCTCGCAGTGCGGCCCTGTTGTATTGTGCTTGCAGGGACCACACGGACCTTCCACTGTGAACAAATGAATTTTGTATGAGTAAATGTATTATTAGACAATAAAAATTTTATATATCATGAGGTCGAGTGGGAAATTCACCATCATTATATTTACAGTAAGACAATGTTCCATTGCTATATAATGGCTTCAGTCAATTAATTGACATTTCAGCAACTTGTATAAATGGTAACTGCCACTCAACACACAGTGTCGCGTTAATTGGGCAGTGCGTGGGGAAGGTAACGTAGTGACTTAATATTATTAGTTTATTAAGTTTCTCTGCTTACCCTGCTGAGAAAAGTAAAAAATATAAATAAATAAAAAATCAGGCCAGTTGTGGTGCAGCGGCACGAAATGTGACTGTAAAACCGACTGGTTGTGAGTACGACCCCCACTCGAGGAGATGAAATATTTATTTAAATTTATATTTCCATTTTTTCGCTCTGGTGTCGAGGCTAAGCGCGGCGTTGAGTTCTGCCACTCAACACGCAATGCCTCCAGAATTCGGCAGAAAGTGGGGAACGGAGTGTCTTAACACTAGGTTCCCTCTGCCTACCCTGCTGTGTGCGGGATACAGCGTGAAGCTGATTAAAAAAATGTTAGTATTTATAAAAAACTTAACATGAATTCAATATAATAGTTAATGGTAATCTCACCCGCATCGCAGCCAGCGTGTCCGTTGCAGGCGCACGGCACGCACTCGGCGCCGCGCGCGCGCTGCAGGCGCACGTGCGTCCACGCGCACGCGTCGCACTGCGCGCCGACGTACCCCGCCGGGCACGCGCACACCTCGCGCAGACCGGGCGGCCCCGCTTTGATATCCGCTGTCTCGAGACGGACCTAGTGCCAAAATAATTTATAGTGAAATAAAAAAGACCGACATTGCCTGTTGAGTGACCGAGCTCAGCGCACTCTTTGTCTTGTTACCAAAATGAATAAATTAAAATAATTGATTCCTCTAATAGAAGTCGAGTGTACCATCGTCTCGGTTTCAGTCAGACGCTGTACCGCCAGGATGGCCCTAAATAAAGATATTAATTAAAACAGATATGACCATATTTTTGCTGTATACATAATAATATAAAAAATATGTCCTCACCTCATCTTGATCAAAATGGAAATGAGCTCGTATCATAATAGCTTTAAGATCGCTCAAAACATCGAGGAGTTGGGAACGACTGATTGGATCTGAACCCTGGTACCAGGCGTCTTCCATTAAAACAGCTTTCAGTTCAGTCAGCCCTGGAGTTTCATAGCTTGTGTTGCCATATGATAGTCTTGTTCCGTCTAAAAATATAACGTAGTTTATTTATCATAAACTAAATGAGGTGTAGTTAGTATGATTGTTTTTAATTATAATCTCTAGGATCTGTGGAAAAGATTTGATTAATTATTTTATAATTACGTTTGCTATTTATGTTGTTATAATTTTGTTTGTTATTTATATTTGTATGTAGCTTTTTTATAAATGTTATTTTTTGATTATGAAATAGTTTAGGTCTTCCTGAACTTTTGCGCACTGTTCACTCGAGAATAAAATAATTAATATAAATGTAAAAGTGTTAATGTAATTAGTGTAAAAATGTAATCAAAATCTAAAAAAATCTAATCTGCGTAACCATCTGCAGCTAACTACACACGTACGTACTGCATACATACCTTTTGCAACAAGCACGAAGTCGGGCCCCGTAGTGGCAGTGCCGCCAGAGTCGCCGCGAGCGACCGCCCACGCCACGCGCGCCACTAACTCTCCGCCGTAGATCTCTGCGCGTGCGCCGCTAAACGCAGTGCTTACAAAATAATACGACTCCCAGCCTTCCACCTATGCATGTAAATATATTAGAAAACTTAAAAATAAAATCTTTACCTTATAATACTTTTGAGCCTTTTAATTAACATGTTGGCCACCGGCGGGGCGGAAGGTAATTCTGCTGAGAAGAGGCGGCGCAAAATTCAAAAGTTGCTTTTTAAAATGATTGACATTTTAACAAGCAACTTTTGAGTTCCAATTTTATTATGACATATACTGGGAGCTATTCAGTAACCCGAATGAAATTCCATTGGTATTAATTTCACATATTTTTATCCGTTAAATATTCCTAAATAGTTTATCTTTACTTATTAAGTTTCAGTGACTGTGACAAAAATCAGTTTTACGCTGCATCACGAATATAACAGACTAGGCAGAGGGAACATAGTGTTAAGACACTCCGTTCCTCACTTTCCGCTAAATTTTTTGGGGCATTTCGTGATAAGCAGCATAAATCAACGCCGGGGTAGCTTTGGTGCCAGAGCGAAGAAGTGAAAATAAATAATAATTCAGTTCCTCGGGTGTAGATCGAACCCATAACCTTCGCTTTACAGTCACTCCGTTGTGCCCCTTTACATATTGTATTATGAAAAATTGAAATGGTAGAAGTTGATTAAAGCCGAACTTTAACATTTTATCTATCCCAGGAGTGGAAACAAGAAAAGAAACAACACTTACTTCATAACTGATAAGAAAAGGTTTGCCTTCCTCATCCACGGTGAGTGGTGCGCTTCCCTCAGTCGCTGCATCGCTGATACTCCACGCGTCCCCCAGCGGCAGAGACACCTGTGAATGGCAGTTGTTTAACTTTACTCTATATCCTATTTATATCAGGGTAAGCAGAAAGAATCTAGTCCCAAAACTCTCCGTTCCGTAGCTTTCGCCAAATTTTTGGATAATTGTGTATTAAGAGACGTAACTCAACGTCACGCTTTGTCTTGAAGTAGTCTCTGGGAAGGAAAATCTATTGATTTGAATCTATTGATTGAATCTAATGATTTGTGATAAATTCTATCAAAGATATTATAAGCAATTAATCTAGTACAGGAGTTTGGGTAAAGTCTAAAATTGTTAAAATCTTACGTCGCTAGTAACGCTGTCGTCAGGCGCACAGTGCGCGGCGACGTGCGAGCAGTAGCACGGCAGGCAGCGCTCCCCGAAGTGGCCCGGAGCGCACGCGTCACATCGCTCACCTATTACGTTGGGCTGCAACAAGATAAAGAACTTTATTTTACTCTTTTATTATGTTAAGATTCACGCTGTTTTTCTCATAATAGTAGGGTTGAAAAATTGGAAAAAAACCCACAATAAAAACCGTTACGTTTAATGTGAGTTGTGTCGTTTCGCCACGAGGGCTTCGTTGTCATTTTTTGAGTTTTAATTTTTAAATCATTATATTTTAATTATATTGATATCTTCTGGAAGAGACTAGTCTCTTTAGCGGACTAGGTTCCTTAGAGTACGAGTTAGAGGTAACTTTGTCTATAATTAATAATTACGTTATTAAATTTCCTCGATAATCTCATTTAACTAATTAAATATAAAAATTATTGTGTCTAGTCATGGTTTAAAGACACAAGACTGTGACTATGGTCCTGACAGGATGTGAGTTCGACTCCCACTCTACGAAATGAAATATTTAAAATTTGTATGAGTCTAAACTCGAGTGGTTAACTATTAACCTCTGAAGAGTTCCACTATTCCAGTCCTGGTTTTCTCATCAAACTACCTCAACCATATCATTATATTATCACTTAAATTATATACTCCTACCTAGTTATATCTCCAGATTCATGATGCTATCATTACAAGTGTAGTGTATATATTATTAAACGTGTTAAATAATCATTTATCATTACCTTACACTCACAAACATCATCACATATCCGACTTGGATCTACAATGCCCCACGGGTCGCACTTGCAGCCAGGTGTAGTCAGCTCCACGAGGCAGTTCGGGAATACCGCGTTCTGGTTCTCACAGGCGTCACACTTGTGTCCCGTGAATCCTTCTCGGCAAATGCATTTTACTTGGTGGTGTTTTCTATCCCATTTGCATGATCCTGAAAATTTTTGAGGTCAGTGTTAGATTATTTTTAATAGGGAATTATGTCTCTGAAATTAAACATTAAATGAATAATGGAGTTTCGAAATACTAGGTTCCTTTCCTGTTTTTTGTCCATATTGATTAGTGTGGAAACAGCGTGATACTAATTAAGTAAACCGGTAAAAAAACCAGTTAAGTGCGATTTGGATTCGCCCACCGAGGCTTCTGTATCAATTTCAGGATTGTAGGTCTACTTCCCGTCAACAACTATAGGAAGAAGTTAAGTTTGTGGGCATATACACTCAATTTGTATGAAAAATTAAAAAATTATAATAAATCAGCTTTACACTGTATCCCGCACACAGCAGGGTAGGCAGGGGTAACTAGTGTTAAGACACTCCGTTCCCCACTTTCCGCCGAATTCTAGAGGCATTGCGTGCTGAGTGGCGGAACTCAACGCCGCGCTTTGCCTCGACACCAGAGCAAAGAAATGAAAATATAAATGTAAATAAATATTTCACTTCCTTGAGTGGGGATCGAACCCACAACCAGTCGATTTTACAGTCATACTTTGTGCCTCTGCGCCACGACCGGCCTCAATTTGTATAAAACGAACAAATATAAATTACAACGATTTTTTTTCTATGAAAAAATATCTTTTACCATTTTTCCCTTTTCGTAGTTTTTCTTTATTTGTATTGTAAGTTCTCCCTTCATGCCAAATTTATTAGTAGGCATACGAGTACAAAACAGACATACTAAATGCAGCAAATTCGATGCATAAATTCTCGCATTTTTTAATTGTGTTGACTTTAAGTACAGATGATTTTTTTCTGTACATAAAGGGCCTATAGAAATATTTTATATTTGATCGCGTGGAGGTATTAAGCGGAATTAATATGTTTTATATTAATTTCAGCTTTATACCTCCACGCGATCTAGAAATAAATGGTCCTCACAGATGGACAAACGGACAACAAAGTGATCGTATAAGGGTTCCGGTAAACTTTTAAGGTACGGAACTCAAAAAGAAAAATGTAAAAACAGGGAGAAAAATTAAAAATAGGTTTAAAAGCTAAGCGTTTACGTTACGTAAGTCTTTAAAAGCGTTATTGCTAATATTCTCGCTTCAGGCGCTTTGCTAAATGTATGTATTTTCTAGGCATTACTATGTTGCACCACATAGAGGACTTCTAAGTTCTACCCAATATAAATTAAATCTAAATCTTTTCCTAGTCAGTCCATTGATAAGTTATGTACTTGTCTACTTTAAAATGATTATTTTTAGATATTTGTTTCTTACGGAAATGTACGTTGAGACGCGGAACTAGACGACATACTTTGTCTTGTTGTCAGAGCTAGTAAATGAAAATAATTCTTTTCCCGAGTGGGAATAGAACCTACAATCGTCGAGCTTACATTAAGAATTCATACCTTCAGAGCCTTCTGGATCGCAGTCACAAGGCAGGCACGGATCGTCTGGTAGAACATTGTAGAAGCCAATAAGGCATCTATCACAAAGGGGACCTGCGCGGTTCTCCTGAAAATAAAAATATTTTTTGATATTATTTACTTTTACGTTTTGGAAACATTTAATATAGTTAGTAAAACCAGCCAGTAAAATTTTCACTGTAGGTACCTTTTGTACGGCTTTTCTTCACTAAATTGTTTGCATTATAATTTTCTAATTAACGTGTAAATTTTAACTAATACTTACCGTACAATTGACACATAATATAGCACCAGTGTCGTCATAAGAACAGGCTCCTCGGTCTCCACACGAGCACTCGTTTTTATCTTCTACTTCTGAACAAGGCTTATGTGAGCGCCACAGACCACCGGAGCAGCAGCGTTGACAGTGTACACCGCAAGTACCGTGGATACAATCGCATTTTGCACTCTGAAATTAATTTCAATTAAGTTAAAGGCAAATTTTAAATAATAATAGAGCCTGTCGTGGTGCAGAAGCGTGTGACGTAAACGCAACGGTTATGAATTCGATTCCCTATCAGGGAAAAGAGTATATTCTATTCCTCGCTCCGGTAGAAATTCAATGTCGAGACATTTAAACAAGTGGGAACAGCGTGTCTTAGCATAAGGTTGCCTCTATCTATGCAGGATGAAGCGTAAAGCTGTAAGAGAAAATAAAATAAAAACTTACTTTATGATCGACAGTACAATGTTTCGCGTGTCCATGGCAAAGGCACCTCGCAGCCAGAGTTAGCTCGCGGACGGTGTAGTATCGGTGTCTTACAGACGAATGCGCGGCTCTGAAGGACACGCGCACCCGCCGCGCTGGTACTCCCTCACCAATGCCGACGTGAACCTGTTATAAGGAAAAAGAAATAATAATATTGATAGAGTAGTAGTAGACGCCGTAGTGGTGATGGTTGTTACTCAACGCGCAATGGATGTGATTCGATCTCCAGTTAGGAGAGTGATTACATTTAATTTATTCTCTTTTCCCCACTTTGGTAGACGAAGTGTGGCCACTTAATGACAATGTCTCAATTGGTGGCATTTAATATAGAACTATTATAAAAGCGGAATAAATGAAAATGAAACAAAACGAAAATAAAAGTACCTAATATATAAGTAATAATTAAGTAGTGCAAGCGAGTGAAGCTGCGAGCGGGTCGTTAGTTCCAAATAGTATAATAAATGTTACTCACGTGCACTTTGAACACATTACACAATATAATCTTTAATCAAGTGTTGATAACTCAATCAATAACTTGAAAGGAATGATTCATACAAAAAACAATAGCGTCACATCACTAGTCATTAAAGACAAATATAATAAATAAAATAAAATCAGCTTCACGCTACATCCGGCACACAGCAGCATAGGCTGTAAGTTCGGTTCTCACTCGGTATCATGAAATATTTACAGTTCCTTGTCCTAATAACAAGATAAAGCGTGGCTTTGAGTTCTCCCACTCAATACGAAATATTTCAAAAATAGGGCTGAAAGCGGGGAACGGAATATCTTAATACTACTCTTAACATTTTTATAAAGTGTTATTCTACACTTAGCAGAGAAAAATATTTATTTAGAATACGTAAAAAAACTTGAACGTAGTGGGACTCGAACCCGCGGCTCTTGGAAACCGATTAGGCGCCCTGACCATTACGCCATACGTTCTCATCAAGATATGTTAAAATTTTTGTACGCTTGCTATAAGTTATTTATGCTGTTAGCATCTCTGTAAGGAGATTTTTACAAATTTCCGCTACCCAAAGATAATTACTAAGAAGAAGAATTATCGTCTGGCAAGAGAGAATGCTATTTATTAAATATTCTTAACATTTTTTAGTGTTATTCCACACTTAGGAAAAAAAATTTTATACGTTTTCTAAATAAGTATCTTAACACTAGCTTTGCTGTCTGGCTACTCTGCAATATACGGGGTACAACATGATTGTATTAAAAGCGAAATTTCTCGTATCATTACCCACCTCACCATTTTCTAATGGTTTCGGACTTGTGAATTGTGTGGAACATGTTGGTTTTTCAGCCCTATTGGATCTCTTGACACCTCTGGCTTTTCGTCTCCGTCTTTCCGGTCGGAGGTCCCATAGTTTTCGGCAATGATCGCGGTCTCCAAATGCTCGAACCATACGCCAGTCATCGCCGGTGTCGGTAGGAGACACTTCTAGTGACCACGCTAGAGGACGAGGTGATGGACCAGATTTGATGATCACGTGTAATAACTCCATTTTCTGGAAAAAATACAAATTGAAATCAATAAACGTAACGCGAGTGAGGGAGATGCAAAAAATATTTTCTGCCCTCTTATTTACTTAAGTTTTGGCCACTTAATATCCGAACAAAGTGTTTGTAATAAAAATTGACCTACTGTAAGAAGTGTTTGATTAAACATGAACTAAAGTAACTTTTCGTCTATTTATTTATTTATTTATTTAGCATCCCTCTGTGTGCGGGTGTATCCTGCAGGGTAGGCAGTGAGAACCTAGATTTAAGACTCCGTTCTCCATTTTCCGCCAATTCTGGGGTCATCGCGTGTTAATTGAATGGCTCAACCACGTACTTAGACTTGACACCAGAGCATATTAAACATTTCATTTCAATGGGAATCAAATGGGAATCGAACTTCGCAACAACAACCAACCCGTCGCATTTACAAGTGTGACACTTAGTGCCCCTGCGCCATAACTGGCATCTTTGTCTATTTATTGAACATACACATTTAAAATAGTCCTAACATCCGACATTGTTAGAATAATTTGTAAATTGAATGGCTCCATTAGATTCACCAAACAATGGGTAATATTATTAACATATGCCAATACTCGACTACCGAATAATAGCCAGGTTAGTACACAGCCGTACATATTATGTGTGGGAATTTAAAGAATTTCCTTAAATAAATATCACAAAATATTCTGTAAAATCGTTGGGGCCTTTGTGGCGTCGTAAGCACAGCGTCCGAGTAAGCGCGAGAGTTGTGGGTTGTGATGAAATATTTCATAGCTCGAGCAATAGTAATAAAATATTTTCACACTGTTTCCCACACATGTCTAGGTAGGCAGAGGCAATCTGGGAACCTAGTGTTAAAACACTCCCTTCCCATTCAGACACTTCCCACTTTCCGCTTTGACTAGTTACCACAGCGAGAAAATAATAATACTAAATACATAATTCCTACAAGTGGAAATCGGACTCTATAATCGCCGCGTTTAGAGTCACACTCTTGTCAACCTGTGCCACGGCGGCCACTTCTTGACTTATTCCAACAATAATCATAGAACAATCACTTAACTATTCAAAATATTTCACGGAGAACTAAATACGGTAGTTCAACGGACCAGCCATTAAGAGAGTAAACAGTACGACGATAGTTTGCACCCAAGCAATTATTTTAAGTCGTGTCTTCTATATTAACACGGCGACAGGCGTTGTGGGAACCCGGTAGCATCAGGCAAACAGAAGTGTGGCTATTGATAAAGCAAATATGGTTAATTAATGCTTCGGGTGGAGCTAAATTTAAGTTTCAGCTGGTGTTTGTTACATTAAATAGTTAGTGTGATTAAAATGGAGAAGAAAAGATAATATAATTTAAATATTAACCTCGGGGGGTCCTCATGCTGGTTACATGGCCTTCCTTGAGTATCATCGATACTGTGTTCTCGAAGGTCGGGCACAGTAAAAGAGTCACACTGTAATGGTGGTCTCGGTTCGTTCTCAGTCTTATCTCAAATTCTTATGTGGGAGATTGGAGCGGAACTTGACGCAACTCATTATTCATCAGCTTCACGCTGTATCCCGCACCCAGCAGGGTAGGCAGAGAGAACCTATTGTTAAGACACTCTGTTCCCCAATTCCCGCCGAGCTCAGGAGGCATTGCGTGTTGACTGGCAAAACTCAACTGTTTCAACCCGAAGTTTGCTAAAACACAATCGTACGAACTGTGTCTATATTGGTTAAGCCGTTTCTGCGCTTAGCGGAAACAAATGCACATACATACAAGCAAACAGACGAAAAGTTAAAAAGTCATTGTTATGAATTCTATTACATAGATAAATGTTATGTTAAAATAATAATTTTTCTCATATACCTTCCATGTACATTTATGTATATATATGGATTACCCGCGCTTTTTGTATCAATTGACCTTTCTTTTTAATCCAGTAAAATTAATTTACAATGTATGATTAATTGTTAATATGCGGGTATTTACAACGACCGACTGTCATTTGACCTTCTAGTTGCAGCTTGTAACCTTGTTGTCCAAGTTAATAGAATTATGCAGGCTTGTGAAAAACTATAGATTATATTATATATTTTTACGTGTGGCATCGTGGCGCAGTGGCAGTGCATCTGACTGTAAACGTGACGGTTGTGGTTTCGATTTGGTTCGGAGGAACGAATTACTTTTAAAAGCTTATGAGATTTACCACTCAACAAAATGTCTTTAAAACTGGACTGGAAGTGAGCAATGGAGTGACTTTATCACTAGGTTTCTTCTACCTACCCGGAAATACATACATCGCAAAACGAACAAAAAATGAAGACTCTAAGAAAACTCCTTATTATTGTAAAACATTTCAAATAAGTCTCGACCTAACGAGACGGCTATGTATTCTAATGCATTGTCTATGTAAGTAATTTAAATAAACGTAGCGATCTCCCGTAGCCAACAAATTACAGGGTAGTTGGTTGCTGGTATAATAGTCGAGTTCCTGAGATCCAGGCTTTTGTGGAATTTAAATAATGGATACAGGAGGCAATCAAATTGTCGCAGTGGCCGCGCTGAATACAGATCGCGAGCCAATTAAGGCTAGCAAGCGAGCTTTGATTTCACACGAACACTTGGGTGGAGTTAACACTAATGCTGGGTGCTAACTAAATGTTAAATTTAAATATCTGTTTTTAGAGTTCCATACCTCAAAAGGAAAAAACGTAACCCTTATAGGATCACTTTGTTGTCCGTTTGTTCGTTCATCAAGACTATTTATCTCGACATCGAAGCATGGAGATATCAAGCTGAAATTAATATATACGAGTATGTCTATAGTCCCTTAGAACACAGAAAAAGAGTGCATACAATTCCGCAAACGTATGTTTCTCATTATTATTCGCCACGTAATCACAAACTATAGGGTATTTAGCGTGGATCTATAATTACAATATTTGGCAAGAAGTGAGAACACACACACACACAGTGAGTAGCCACGAATAAAGAAAAAAATGTGAAAAACGAAAATTAATAATATATAATTTCATAGAAAACATATGAAAATTATGAATGCACATTTAAATTTGAAGCCATCGTAGCGGAGTGGCACTAGCGTCCGACTGTAAACGGATGTATATTTTATTTCCCATAGTTTCCCACTCGGGGAAATAAAATATTTAATGTATTTGTTCCCTCGCTCTGGTGAAGAGCACGACGTTGAGATTCGCCACTCAATAAGCAATTTCCCCAAATTTGGAAAGAAACTGAGGAGCGGAGTATTCTAACACTAAATAGAGAGAACTTGCCATGTGGGAAGTATACAGTGTGGAAGTTATAAAAATCCTACTTTAAACTTCACATATCTTCCATATCTGGAATGGTGGGATTACAACACTTAGTGGTATATTAATTACACCACTAGTACCAATCAAAGAAAACTTATTAGGTATATCATAAAAATACTTTTGGCGGAATTTTCAACGCGCTAAAACATCTCAACACTGCCATAATGGCGACAACTCTACATAAGAAATGAACAAAAATCTACACTAATATGTTAAAGCTGATAAGCTTGTTTGGTTGAACGTGCTTAACTCAGGAACTATTGTTAAGATGTACAGTTGTCTATTCATTGTGGAATACTACGGTAATAGCGCGATGTTGTTACTTGTACCTACCGTCAGTGTTGCTTCAGGCACTAAGAATGCGTCATGTGTCATACACAACTCATAGTTATATCCATATGACGCAGGTAAAGTCGCTGGTGTAAGTTAGTCTAATAATAAAAAAAAGTATATTACTTATAAGGACCGTCGTGGTACAGGGGTACAAGTGTGCAACTGTAAACGCGACAGGTTATGGGTTCGATGCCTACTCGAGGAAATAATATGTTAAATGTTTTCATGTTCGTTACCAGAACAATCTGGTACCGAGGCAAATCGCAGCATTGAGTTCCACCATTCAACATACAACGCCTGTAGAACCCCACGAAGAGTGAGGAACAGAAGTGTCTCCGCGGGAACGAAGTGTCTTATCATCAGGTCCTCATTCTGCCTGTCATGCGGTGTACGCGTAGAACTAAACAAACAAATTAACAAACAAACATAGTACCTCGATGTAATTCACTGCGATCAGAGTTCAGGCACTTAGAATGTGTCATGACTCATACATAACTCTTAGCTATTTCCATTTGACCGCGCGGGCGAAGTCACAAGTAAAAGCTAGTATAATATAAAAATGTATTATTTACAATTGTTAGTAGTAATCACTTTTAATATATCCGTTAATTACGACTAACTCCATAATGGGACAGCTAATAAGACTGGGACCAAAAAAACCAGATGGCTCTTACGTGGAAACCTTCAACGCATGGATGAGGCCTTGTATGGAGAAATTAATGAAGCTACGGTGCCATCTCGGCCGCTTTTGGACTTTTTCCCATTGTCCACTTTAGGAACAGGACATTGTTTATAATATGAAGCAATAGAGTGGTTTTGGTTATTTATTTAGAATAAATCGAAGTTTGTATATGTGATATATTAAATGAAAAGAAATAGCGTCATAGTGACGAGGGATTGGTCTCACTCTGTCCCATATAACAGAATATAGAAAACTTAGTTTGAGACACTCCGTTTGAAATATACCGTCCAATTTTTGAAACGTTGCTTGTTGAGAGGCGGAGCTCAACGCCGCGCTTTGTCTTAACAACAAGATAATAAAAATAATTAATTGCTGGGGCAATGGTGACCGAACCCACACTGCACTTACAGTCAAAGGCTGTGCCGCTGCGCCACAACAGCCTCACTATTCTACGTGTACGCGATATTTGTAGATTTCAATCTCTATAATAATTCATGTAGCGCCTGACTAAAAAAATTAAAACTAAAAACGAATATGGGTTCGATTCCCTCTCAGAGGAAACTATTTCTATTTTCCCTTTTTAGTTACAGGACAAAGCGTTGAGATAGGCTCCGCCACTCAACACGCAATGTTTCGAAAATTACGCGGAAAGTAGAGAACGTATTGTCTTAGCACTAGGTTCCCTGCATACCCTACTATATTATATGAAATTAATATGAAAAGTATGAGTTAAGTTATTATTTAGTTATTTATTGCATCGTTAAATAACAGTTTAATTATTTTAGGCTAAGTATGACTTTACACTGTACAGTATACAAATAAAGGTTTTTTTGCCGGTTTTTTTAAAGAAGGTTTCTACTTAACAAGGAACGTCCCAAAAATTGAGGAAAAGGCTAGAAATAAAGGATCTTAACATTAGGTTCCATCTGCTTACTTTGCTATATTGCTATTTGCGGTTCTCAACGTGAAGGTAAAAAAATTACAGGTATGTTATAATAAAGTAAATTCTTAATATAACGTTGAAACAATCGATCCGCCACGAGATCGCGTCAACCAACAATGCCTTATCACTTGATACTGTTATCTATTTTCAATATCTTTAGTTTAGTTTCGCGCTGAGAGGCGTCGGTAGCGGTGGGCATTATGTCTAAACAAGCACCGGAAACTACCCTGCAAAATGTCAAAGTTGATGTTCTGAATGTCAGAAGACACACATACGGACCCTATTTACAGCATCCCCAAAACGTGCCCCAAGAACGCAGTGGCGCAAAGTATTCGACGAAAAGTGATTTTGTGTATGTGAATAATGCTTATGTGGGTAGCGTGGACAATGTGAACGCGAACAGGCTGTACGAGAGACCTACGACGTGAGTAATTATAGAGATAGAACGGGGTTGCCACAGAGAACGCAGCGCCAAACGCTCTCTGCATATCTCTTTCGCCTCGTCCACTGTCATCAACCTCTTCATACATACTCTTCTGTTCTCACCGATACTGTGTTCGAGGATAAACCCAGTTTTCTGGGTTTCAAGGGTTCTGTACCAATTTCAGGATAGCAGATTTCATTATGAAGATTGTCAATGAGAAATATAACTTACAAGAGTTAAGAAACTTAAGTTTGCGGGTGTATGCAATAATTTTGTATGAAGTGAACTACCTACCTGGTCGGTTTCCAGGAGGCGCGGGTTCGAGTCCCGCTGCGCTCAAATTTTTATACGTTTTCTAAAAAAGTACAATTAAAAGTTTGTAACGGTGTGTTTTTCATGCACAGGACCCTAATTTTCTTTGTGTTTTAAGTAAACAAATATAATCATTGTATGTTGTAAAGTTCTTATAACAATAGTTTTGTTGTTATTTGTAATACTAGCGCAATAAAGTATTTCCAGTATGATAATCTCTGTCCAAATATTTTGCAAGGTGGAAGCAGGCGTTCTAGAAAGATAAGAAAATACTCGTTTGACTCTTTATTGAAGAGATGAGATTTCTTTTTATTTATAGAAACCGTAATTGTTACACAAAATTAGTTTTTATGAGTAATCACTTACCGGGTCACTTCCGGCTTCACCCGCATACCACCTATAAGTCTTTTGTTATGTTGCATTTACCCATAGTTATATAATTTATACATTTTTCATAATTCTTCATTTCATTTCAATTCATCATTTTTCATAATTCCGATAAAGTTCAAGCACTATCGGTGGCAAGGGCGCCCCCGCGGGAGTCTAGTCTTGCGACCGTAAACAGAGCGTTGAATTGTTTTAATTTTATATTTTCTTGATAAGTATAGGTCCAAATTACGGGATATAAGAGCCGAAGCTTATCTTCATAATATTTCCTCGATGATGGAATAACTTTCACTCGTAAGTTTCTACTTATTTATCGAATAAAAAAACGATGAAATATCAGCTTGGAGTTTTCTATTATGTTTCGTCACAAAATGCCTTATTTATAAGAGATAGATATAGGGTATCGCGGATTTTTTTAGGACTAATGACATTGAAAGTTGTTAAAGTACAATGTACTTACATATGTTCAACTATTTTTGTAGCGCACTGGCTTAAATCCACTCGATGGCGTTCATTATTATTGTTATTTCGTTATTTTAGGTTAACTAAGAATTACAAAATTTATCTTATATAGCATTCCTGAGGAATGTAGCTTAAATATAATACAAAACTAAAAAAAAAAATTCGACCTGCATTTTCATAGATCTTAGCGTTTAAACAAACAAACACGCTCTTCTGCTTTATTATTTTAGTATAGATGGAATAGATAGATAGTATCGCCAGAGCCTCTTTACTCGTATAGTAAAATAGTGACTACTTCTGTAGACTTAGTGATGCATCATTACGTTCCCATCTCTCAACTCACATAGATATAGTAAGCCAATGCTTAGTATATCTATATTTAATGTGATATAAACATTCCTCACACTTTAATTTGATTTTCTATTTGTAATTAAGTCTTTAATTTTGTTATTTAAGCAAGACGATATATAGTCATCTAGTATTATTAAAATATATTATCTACTATTTTGCAATTCTTGATTATTACTGTATCATTGTGCACAACATGATGAAAAGCTTTTTTTTAATTTTGCGCTAATTTTTAAATTTTATATCTTCACGCTGTATCCCGCAAATAGCAGGATAGGCAGAGGGAACCTAGGAACATAATGTTAAGACACTTGCCGCACTCTTGAAGCATTGCGTGTTAAGTACCGGAACTTAACGCTAAGCTTGGCTCGCTAACAGACCAATGAAATGAAAATATTAATTGAATACTTCACTCCCCTCAGTGGGAATTAACCTTGTGCCTATACGCTACGACGTTCTCATAACATTATTCACATATAAAAGAAGACAACTACTCCTGTGACTCGAAATTGCCCAATGTCGATACGTATTGGCCTCTGTTTGTAGGTGTGTAAAACCACTCGTACTGACTCACAAGTCAGTTGGCTCGCACTTCGTCGACCGACAGTGACATTTTCTTATTTTTTTTCTTATAACGTCTTTAGAATTTAGAATTTGTGAGGTAATTACTTACCCGACCTACTTTTAAAAGCTAGAGTAAAATAGACTTGAGAAAAAAAGATATAGTTTTTTTCTCATTTCAATTCATCATTTATAAAACAAAAAAATTATAAAACTATGCATATCGCATACTGATATTTTTTATCTATGTAAATATTTTAATAATGGGTTTTATAATCATTTAATGACGTCATCTCGCACTATCAATTTAATTGAATGTTATCTTTAGACACCTATGCAATGTAAGTAATCTACATTGTAAGCAATTGTCGATGGCTGATACTATTTATTCATTAAAGGCATTAAACTTTTAACATTAAGACATATTATGAGGCCAGTCGTGACGCAGGGGCACAAATGTGTGAGTGTAAATGCGACTGGTCTTGGGTTCGATAACCACTCGAGGAAATGAAATATTTAATATTTTCATTTCTACGAATAAATTTTGCGGGAAATGGGGAACGGAGTGTCTTAACTGTAGGTTCCCTCACAGAATACAGTATGAAGTTGAAAAAAAAATACGTAGTAAACATTTTATTAACCGCATATTGTGCCGTCAAAACCTAATGGGCTGCTATTAGGTATTAACTGCAGCGTGTACTAACAGGAAGACGTATATATCTCTAATTATTTACCTAATGAGACTACGTTTTTAATATTTAGCCTCCGATAAAAAACAGAAGGGTGTATAAGTTCAACATTTCTGTGTACGTATGTATGTCTATCTGTGGCACTCTACCTCCCAAACAGTTGAACAGATTTTGATTTTTTTTTGCTAAAAATATGATATAATCCAGAGTTATCTAAATTTTGTCAACAACATTTGACAAAATATGTTCAGCTGTATAAAGATTATCAGCATTTTTATAATTGTTTGTTAACTTTTCAGACATTGTAACGTTTTTAATTTAAGTTAATAAATTCTTTAGAGGTTGTAATATTTTTAATTTAAGTTAATTAAAGAATAGACAAATAAAGTTTAACATAATTTAATTTTTCCAGTGTCATTCGCGAGCAGTACTGGGCATGTTCAAAATGGTCGTTCGCCCAACGGACCCTCGCGCTTGCTGTTGGTGTTCTCCTAGGAGCGGTCATCAGCCTTGTCATGGTGGTAGCATTTAAGGGTGATAAGAACGAAATCTCCAATGTATTCAGGCTTCACTCACCGCCAGATTAACGATGGAATACAATTCTATCATCCTATACTAATATATAGGACAGGGATGTAAAAAAGAACTATAAATTAAAAATTAAAAACCCCCGACACAAATAGCTCTAAAAATATAAGTAAAATATAAAATATCAGACCATCAGACCAGTAGAAGTTCCTTATTCTTTCATTAACTAGAAAGGAGCTGATGATCTTCAAACGCATGAACATATTTTCTTAAATTGATACATCCGTTTAGGAGCTACGACGCCACAGATATTCAGACATACATGTAAAATTTACAACACTCCTGTGTTTGAGTCGGAAGTTAAAAACATATGTAAGGATTGGATTGGATATGTAAATAATAGGCGATTATTACTTTGGCTTCTGTATGTTTTATTTTATTCGTTCATTTTTGTAAGATATGCAAAGATGATTTAGATTAACTGGTCGGGCTTTGTCTTATCAATTCGGGGAAATTAACATATTTTCAAATGTATACATATGTATACACCTGAATGGTATCTAATGAAATTAACACAATATAAGCATATGTGTAACAGAGTTATTTCTTTAAGTTCACGCTGTTTAATAATGTAGTTGTAAACGCGACGGTTTTGGGTTCGATTTTTTTTCGGGGGAAAGAAATATTTATTATTTTAATTTCCTTACTCTAACTCTTATAACGAGTTAATCTTTTTAACGAGATAAAACCAGCCGGGTTCCGGCAGTCAATACGCGATGCTTCGAGAATTCAGCGGAAAGTGGGAAACTAGAGAATAAAATGACACTAATCGCTGTCTGTACGTGGATACTATAAGAAAAATTATTATTGGGGATACTTTAATATATTGTAAAGAAAAGTAAATTAAAAAATCTCTTATAATAAAGACGTTGTTAATAAATTATTCCAATAACTACAAATATCTATACATACATACAAACATACATACATACACACATGCATACATTCAGCAATTGATAACTATTTATTGATAAGATATTGGCTTTAGATAAAATTTTATCCACATATTGAGTTGAGATATTGAAAGCGCAAATAAAATATACCTAACAATATAATATTGTGATATTGTAAAGGAAATTTCTAGAACAATGTTTATTTGATTAAAGTTTTCTTTTATTCTTATTTCGAGAGATGAATAGCTTGTTTTTGAGTTTCTGATTGACTGAGTTTCTTGTTTTCTTTGATATATAGAATCAACTCAATAGTCAAAATTCACTTTGTTCTAAAATTTTTACATAGCTATACATTCTGAATTGATTATGAAAAGAAAAATATGAAACGTAGGTACCTAAAAACCATTTTTGAATACCTATTCAACAGTACCTACCTGACATAATGAGAGATATCAACAGTCAAAACCCATTTTCTTCTAATTAAAAAAACTATCTATATATATGTAAATATATACCTCTATTTATTTTATCTTGATCATGGTGAACGAATTAAGTACTTTCATCGATGATTGTGGGTTGAAATACTGAGAATCCCGTTCTAAAAGTTTTGAAGCTAACTTCATACTAACTACTTAATTTTTTTATAGCCCGCCCATAGAAAGGTCGGCAAAGGGAACCTCAAAACTTACCAAATTACCTTACCAGAGCGAAATTCATATTATATAATTTATTCCCCCGAGTAAGAATTGAACCCACAACCGTCACGAGTACAGTCGCACGCATGTGCCACTGCGCCACGACGGCAATGTAAATATAATTTAAATGATAATTTATTATTATATTGTCATAATTATTATATATATAGCACATGTATAATGTTATATTATAATTACTAATATTGTAAAAAGCCATATAATTTATATCCCTTTATATATGCGATTTGAAAAATTTTTGGCTTACACAGATCTGGAACCCAATACTACTTTACTGTACCCAACTTGGCTTAAACCCGGTTTCCACCGCGGGCGGAGCGAGGACTACTTTGAGCCCAAAAGAGTAAAATGCATAGGTACTTGTAGTTGACAAATGGACGAAAAAAATATTCCGATTATTCTTTTTTTATTGGAAACAATTCACATCAAGAATAGTTTGTTGAGAGTTTGCTTAGTTTCTGATTATGGTATCCGGTTGAAGTAGGTTTTTTTTTAATTATATTTAAAGGAGGCAGTTCCGACTAAACATTTCGCGCTTATTTCTCTTCCGCGGTGGAAACCGGGCTTTAGTGTGATTGTTTATACTAAGTATATGTAGTAATAGCCCAAATGAAATTTACACTACTATAACTAGAAAATCGCGTTAAAAATGTAAAAATATTTTTTTCTGTTTTTAACGTATCCTAAAGTTTCAAGCAAAAGAGTGACTACAAAATTGTATTGTAAATAATATTGTTAAATGTATAGAAATATTTTAATTTTAGTTAAATAAATTTACGTAAATGATACAAGCTAAAAGTACAATATTGTTTTATTTCATAAAGTTTTATAAGTTTATATATATGTTTACCAGCTGTCACCCATAAATTTGTTTACATGGACTTAAATATAATATGTAAAATGTAAAATCTTGTCTTCTAGTTCCCGTAATAATTCCCAGAAATCCTTTTACATTGCTCCTCTACATTCCCTAACTTGCCTACATGTCAAATTTTTACTTTCTAAATCCATTCGTTTCTTCGGGGCGGTAACGGTCCCGTTCTAATAAAGATTTTTTTGCAGACATAGCCTGGGACGATGAGTAATGGATATTATTATATTATCTTACTGACTGGATGGGCTCACCATAAGAGATCTATATATAAAATGGTTAACAATTTTTCCTAACGTACTTACTTCAATAACTATTTATTTTTTTTGGTTTGGTTTTAAGATTTCTATGCACTACAAATTTAAAATTTATAAGAAATAAGACTTAATTTATGTAACCAATAAAAAAATATAGTACCGTAGTTATATTGAACAATATAACTACGGTATTTTTTTTGCTTCACTCTGTATCCTGCATACGCAGGGTGGGCAGAGGAAACCTAGCGTCTAGATATTTTGTTCCTGACTTTCCATTTAATATTCGAGGCACTGTGTGTTCAGTGGCAGAACTCATCGTCGCCCTTAGTGTTCGTACCAGAGCGAGATAATAACCGAAATTGAAAAAACCGGTTAAGTGTGAGTCGGACTCCCCCATCGAAGCTTCCGTACCAATTTCAGGATTGTAGATCAACAGGAAGTACAACTTGTAAAAGATGATAAACTTTTTTTTTTAAGTATACACACTGATTTTGTATGAAATGAACTGCAAATATAAGTTTGTAATATTTTTTTTCTATGAAATATCTATAAATTTTTATATTTGGTATTTTTTTCTTTTATTTGTAATCTAAGCTTTTATTTCCTGTCATATTTCATAAGTGTAACTTCACGTGAAATACACTATAGGTTTTGATAACGCGGCGAATTTCATACAAAATATAGTAAAAACGATACATAAATATTTTTATTGCAATGACTTAAAAGCTCAATTTTTCCATGCTACAAGAGACCGTAGATCTAAATATTTGATATAAATTTAATGATACATGGTCTTGACAGATAGACAGACAACAAAGTGATTCTATGAGGGTTTAGTTTTTTGAGGTACGAAACCCAAAAAAGTATTAATGCCCAAAACGCGGCGTCGAGTTCTGACACTCAACACGTAAAGCCTTCTGAGTTCGGCGTAAAATGGGGAACGTTATTGTCTTAATGTGATCGGAGCGTCTTAACACTAAGTTCCTAAGTTCCCTCTGCCTACCCTACAATGTGCGAGGTACAGCATGAAGCTGTAACAATGTCCAATTAAGAAATTCATCTTGCGAACGTCACATACGTGCAAATATAAATTAAAATTATATTAGGTATATTTATTTACACGTTATCTTGTCTCACGCGATAATCGATTTATAATTGTTTGATGAAATTAATAAGGAATATGAGGAATATGGGCTCGATTCCCACTCGTTAACTTGTCGTCTAATTGGGAACGTTCCTAGGTTACCCCAGCCACACACCTACACTACAACATTAAAAGAAACACTTCAAAATGTACAACAAAACATCTAGATAATATATAAAATGTTTCTTATCAATTATAAAAGTAACAATTTTATTATCAAAATATCTTTATCAGTACTTTACATTTGACTTTCGGTAACAATGTTGATGAACTTTATCTACTTATCGTTTTTTTGCGAATTTGCATGATATAATAATGTGAGGCACAAGAGTGTAACTGTAGCGCGATGGTTGTGGATTCGATCCCCACTCGGAGGGATGAATTATTGTTTATTAGTATTTTTTTCAGGCATCAATCAAGGCAAAAAGCCCTAGAAAAAGTCTCCGTTCTTCACGTTCCGCTCTATTTTCGAGATATGGGGTGATGAATGGTCTCAACGTAATGTTTTGTGTTGTTACCGGAGTGTAAAAAGAAAATCATTAGCAAGTTGGAATCGAACTCCTAACCATCGCGTTTACCGCTACAACACGACGGTCTCATGAACATTATGAAATAAATGCTAAGAATTTAGAACCTTGCGGTGTTAAGTCTCGCTATTCAACCAGCAATACCTCGGGAATTTTCGGAAAGTGGAAAACAAAAGTGTCGGATGAGGACAGAGTGTCTTTACATCATTTTCCAAGTTCCCTCTGTCTACCCTGCTACATACGGTATACAGGGTGAAGCTAAAAATTATAGAACCTAAAGCTACATAATAGCAGATCGCAGTATACAGGATTATTAAAAGCAATAAAGATACAATATATTTCAAATAAAGATAAAACTATAAAGAAACTATACTTTCGTTTAATCAAACTTAATTACAATTTGTGATAAGCAGAATGTTCATCAATCAACTTATCTCGCGTGATAGCGGCGCAGCGGCCTTCGAGCCTTTAAGATTTTAGTTGTTTAAAATACACTAATATGCCTAAATTGTTTGTGAAATCTTTCCATTGAACAGTTTTTTAGTAATATTATTCTATAACAATTTGTGGCGGCCAAAAAAGCTCAATAATTTTGAATTTTATACAGAGTAATATTGTAAATTTACACCATGGAGATAATTACTATCGATCGATACACAAAATTGAGGCCAGTCGTGGTGCAGATTGTGATTGGCGTGGTGACTTTTAATACACATAAAATAAAAAAATCAAATCAAATCAGCTTCAAGATATATTCTGCACAGCAAAGTAGGCAAAGGGAACCTAATGTTAAGACACACCGTTCCCCATTTTTCGCCGAGTTCTGGAGGCATTGCGTGTTGAGTGGCGGAACTCAACGCCGCGCTTAGCCTCGACACCAGAGCGAAGAAATGAAAATATACATGTAAGTAAATATTTTATTTCCTCGAATGGGGATCAAACCCATATCCAGTCGATTTTACAGTCACACTGTGTGCCTCTGCGCCACGACTAGCCTCTAACACACATGAAATAATAATTATTTTGTTTGCAAATAAAAAAGATTAACAATTCCACTCTTCAATCGAATCAATATCTTTCCCAGTTATTAGACCTCAAAACGAATACTGGTAAGAAGACAAATCGCAGTGTTGAGTGCTCAACACATAATCTTTCAAAAAATGAAGTAAGAACGGCGTGTCTTAATACTATAATAGGTTCCCTCTACCTATCCTAATATATGCGTAAAGTTATAAAAAAACTTCATGATGCTTTAGGTGATTTGAAAAAAATCATTAAAGACTAATTAATATAATAAGGAGGCCGGTCGTGGCGCAGCGGCACGAGGTGCGACTGTAAAACCGACTGGTTGTGGGTTCGATCCCCACTCGAGGAGATGAAATATTTACTTAAATTTATATTTCCATTTCTTCGCTCTGGTGTCGAGGTTAAGCGCGGCGTTGAGTTCTGCCACTCAACACGCAATGCCTCCAGAATTCGGCAGAAAGTGGGGAACGGGAGTGTCTTAACACTAGGTTCCCTCTGCCTACCCTGCCGTGTGCGGGATACAGCGTGAAGCTGATTTTAATTTTTTTTAATATAATCAGAAACGCACACATGGATGATTAGAGATTAGTGCTTGTTGATACGACTTTGATTGATTTTTACTCCAGATTACAATTAAAAGTCCAATAGCTTTAATATTATTTATTATGTTATATACATAATAAATAATATTATGAACGAGACCTTTGTGAGTTTAATTCCCACTCAAGATATTATAATAAATTGATTTCATTTTCCTTGTTCTGATACGCAGGCAAAACAAAATATTTTGTTGTACGTCTTCACATTGGGTTTCCTGCTACATGTGATCATAAAATTAGGTATAATGTCTTGACACTAGGTTGCCTCTGTCTATATGTCTGTTTCTGTTAGCTTCACGTGCAATCCCGCAGATAGCAGGGTAAACTAAATTAACCTTGGAACCTTGCTTTTCCTTGCCTCGTTGCCAGAGCGAAGAAATGGAAATATCAAATAATTCATTGCCCCCAGTGGGAATCGAACCCATAACCTGTTACGTTTATAGTTACACACCTGTGTCCCTGCGCCTCGACGGCCACAACTACTTACTGACTTAATATATTTTTTTATCTTAAAATATCTCGCAGTGTTGAGTGGCGGAACCATCACTATATCTTATCTATTTAACCAAACAATAAATTTAATTACATTTTAAATCATAAAATAATGACGAGAACGATTTAACAGAATCTTTTTGCTTGAGCTGCAAAACAGTTATTTTCCACAGTAACAAGACAAAACGCGGCGCTGTGGTCCGCCACACAACAATTGGAACCCACGATACAAGCATACCTAGTGTAGTACCCAGACTACACACTAGTGTTGTCTATGCAGTGCGCGGAGAAAAGGAGCATAACACTACATTCTGCCTACCCTCCTATATGCGGCATACAGCGTGAAGCAAAAAATAGAAGTATAAAGCTAGTTCCACGTGATATTTTTATTAATAGTACAATAAGATTAAGAGTGCACCACAGCGAGTTATCTAAAGCTGTTGTATCATAATGATTTACACGGCGCCCCGCGGCGCGGTGTCCACTGTAATGTAATGGTGATGCTTATCGAACACAGAATAAGGAAGAGCAGAAGGGCTATATTGTTGGGTATTCAGATTTTTTTGTGTTTAGAAGCTGTAGTTAGTTTAGAAAAGCATGTGCGTATTTTCTTTTAGCTTCACGTTGTATGCCGCATATAACAGAGAGAGGGAACCTAGGAATCTAGTCTTAAGACGCTCTGTTTCCTTTAAAACACTTCCGTTTCCAATTTTCCTTCAGATTCTGAGGTATTACGCTTTGTCACATTACCAGAGCGAGAAAATAAACATATGAACTATTTTATTCCCCCGAGTAAGAATCTAACTCACAACCGTCACATTTACAGTCACACCTTTGTTCCACTTGGCCTTGAGGGCCTCAGCTTTAACACATGCATAATTACATAGATTTCAGATTGATTTCGGCGTAAATTTTATTTTATTTGAACCAAAACACACTCTGTTTTTTTCAATTAGAAACACACTAAATGCATGATAATGAAATCAAGAAAATACGAAAAATATATTAAAATGAGCTCAAAATAGTAAAAATTACTTAGAAATACGATATTCCTTTTGATTCTTCTATTTTCTAATCTATGTCTCGATATGATCGCATAATCATCTCTTGTATTACCATCAATTTACTTCTATTACATGTCTCATAGTGTACGCCGTAATAAATCAAAAACACCATTATGTAAAGCACCTTCGACCTAACATTTAGATAACTTTATTTTTTGACGCTTGAACTGTATGCAGAGAAAAACTAGTATCCGCATTTCGAATATTTTGTAATGACATAGCATGTCGATTAGCGGAACCCAACGCTGCGCCGTGCCAAATTTTTATTCTTTTTCTTTTATCTTCACGCAGTATTCCGCGCATAGCAGAATAGGTAGAGCCTAGTATTGGTAGACATTACGCCGAATTTAGGAAGCATATTGAATATTTCAATCGGGAAATGAAACTAAATAAAATTTATCATCCCTCAAGCAAAAATTGAACCCACAGCCTGCGACATGACACTGTAGCCCATTACATTATAGTCTCATATTAAGTGTGATGTCATTTTTATATTTTTGTTTGTCTTTGCCAGAGAGGAGAGCACGTATCGTATCGCCCATTTGCCGCTATTGTGCTAGAGACAACCGGACCTATTGTACGCTACACTATGGGTTTTCACTTATCTTTTAAAAAAATGGCTTTCTGAGTATCAAAATAGATTCTTTAGTAGACCTCTTTAGGAAGAAAGGAGCTTTGTTTATTAACGGTAGGTAACTTGAAGAGGTTGTAATAAAAGAAATGAATTGTGAGATAAGATCGTGACTATATGGTGGTTTTGAATTCGATTCCCAGTCATTGGAACGTTTATTATATGGTATATAAAAAATTAAATTAAATTAGCTTCACGCTGTATCCCGCACACAGCAGGGTAGGCAGAGGGAACCTAGTGTTAAGACACTCCGTTCCCCACTTTCTGCCGAATTCTGGAGGCATTGCGTGTTGAGTGGCAGAACTCAACGCCGCGCTTAACCTCGACACCAGAGCGAAGAAATGGAAATATAAATTTTAGTAAATATTTCATCTCCTCGAGTGGGGATCGAACCCACAACCAGTCGGTTTTGCAGTCACACCTCGTGCCGCTGCGCTACGACCGGCCTCAATATAATGGTATATGATTTGCCATATCTCTAAGGTTAACATAATATGAAAAATTATGGGAATGAACACAAAATATATATTTTTTTGTGTTATTATACAAAATATTATAGTCATTAATAACAAATTACATAAATTTCTATTAAAAAATAAATAATAGATATACGAGTATGTGAGACGCAGCGGCAAGGCGACTCTAATTTTTGTGGGTTTGATAGCAAACGTTCCTTCGGTCTACTCTGCCTCATGCGATATATAACGTCAAAATAAAACAGATAAACACAAATATATCAAAAAAATAAACAATTTATAAAAGCTTGAATGCAGCTTTGTTTTAATTTTTTTTAATGTTTTGTTAAAATATACGTATGTCAAGGGCATTCCATAGCAAGCGGGTGGGCGACCTAATTTATTGACTACCCCTCTTATCTGTAAGGGCAAGTGGCTACGGCTACTAATCCCTTTTGTCTTTTGTTGCTTTTAATAAAACTTAAAAACGCCATACTAGCGTAGTTGCGATATGGTAAATCAGTCACGTCTCAACTGAGTTAGAAGGTGCTTAGATTCAAATTCATTTTTTTATAATTATAATGTAATGTAGGCATTGACCAATTTGTGGTGTTCGAAGTAGAGTGGTAGTCGTGGCACAGCGGTATAGCGACTGATTGCAATTGCGACGGTTATGGGTTCGATTGCCATTCGGGAGAACTAATTATTTTTATAGCCTTGCTTTGGTAAGAAGAAAAACAACGGCGTTGTGTCAACATACAATGTATCGAAAATTGGGCAGTACTTGGGTAACGTAGTCTCTTAAAAATCAAAATCAGGTTCGTGTTGTATCCCGCACGCAGCAGGGCAGGCAGAGGAAATCTAGTGTTAAGACACTCCGTTCCCCATTTTCTGCCGAATTCTGCAGGCATTGCGTGCTGAATGGCAGAAGTCAACGCCGTGCTTTGCCTCAACACCAGAACGAAGAAATGAAAATATAAATTTAAATAAATATTTCATCTCCTCGAGTGAGGATCGAACTCACAACCAGTCAGTTTCACAGTCACATTTTGTGCCGCTGTGCTATGACTGGCCTCCAGTGTCCCCATAGTGTCTTAACACTAGTTAACTCTAATCTAGGATACTTCATGAAGCTAACAAAAACATGAACAACTATTTTTGACAACATTGATATTTTATACTAAATATTCTTTTATCATAACTATTACTATAACTTCTTCTAGCTTCTAGCTTCACGCTTTATCCCTAGCGGGGTAGTCAGAGAGAACGGAGCGCCACACGCTACGGTCTCTACATACCTCTTTCGCCTCCTCCACTGTCATTGACCCGCTAAGCTGACTCCGCATATCCTACGAAGAGATCGCATCTCTACAGCATTCATCTTTCTTTCTTTCTTCTTCTGTAATACCCACGTTTCGCTGCCGTATAATAGAGTCGGTACCAAAACTGCATTGTGTACGGCCAAACGCGCGGATGTGCTGACGTTTCGCCGTCTCATCAATGCAGCTAAGGTACCATTAATCCTGTTACCGGCAGTAATACGCCTTTCCACATCCATCTCGTATCTTCCATCTCGACTGAACATACTTCCCTAGTATACCACGTCATTCACTTTTTCTAAAATTATCATGAAAAATTAAAAAAGTGGAAATTTATCATTTCTTATTAATACGCCTCATTAAAAACCTTGTTTTCGTTCAATGTTGTCCACACATTGGTTCTTTGTCCGACATTAATACTTATTGAAGTGATTTTAAATCGTCCACTCAATAACCGGAATCATCGATTTCGTTCGACAAGAACAAATTATCAATATAAATATTTGTATTTTTCTGCATTCAAAATGCAATTAATTAGTTCGAAACTTCGCATATCTGTCATTTTGGTGCGGCAAGTAAGAAGTGCACACCCGGTGGCCTTAATTAAAACTTTATTTAATTTTAAGTTGTTTCTGATTATAAAATATTCGTGTATCATTAACCTATAGGTACTAAATAGTAGTTGATTATTTTGTTCCATTTTGAGACGGCAAAATGCGGTGTTGAGTTACGCGTAATGGTTAAACTTCTGACGTAGAGCAGAGAACGCAGTCTTGGTATTAAATTTTGTCTATATATCCTATTATGGAATAAATTATTTTCATTAGGCAGAAGCGGCATTGAGTCCCAACACTCAAAACGCAATATCTCAGAAGTTGGGCCGTGCCCTATGTTAATTTATCTAATAATTTTCGCACATTTTTATGAAATATATGCACGTTTTACATAAAAAAACACCTAAAAATTTACGTGAAGTCATTAAAAGCTCGATAACTTTCTAAGCTTACATAAATACAACAAAAAAAAAACACTAAAACACGTTTAGGCGAACGAGTATATGTTACTTCAGTCGATAAATATTGTATTGACGTGTAAAGCGCTAGCGCCTTTGGTAAAATGCACCGTGATTTAATATGTTTGGGGTATAATGAATTGGACACAGTATCTATTTTATAGGTGAGATATTATGGAATCTTTTTTTATTTTTCGACCAACAAACGGAGGTATAGAGAATCTTGTGCTAAAACTGTTTTTTGTTTTTGTTATTTTACAGAAATTGTGCAAACAAAGAAGTGTAAATCTCTCTAAAATATATTTATAGTTTATATGGAGAAGTGAAATAAAATTAATAAGAAAATAATTTATACTAAGGACCAAGGACCCAGTTCGATGATTTTGGGCTCCCGGTCCTGGACCCAGGACCAGGAGCCCAAAATCATCGCAAGCACGATTGTCATGTAAAATACTTGCGCCATATACTAGTATAGGTGCATCGTGGTACTTCCAATTTAAGAATATTTAGAAATAGCATTAGATAATAATTAATTGATCACAGATTCATTTTATAAGTACGGTTTTATTTTACATTCTTTCCTACTTTTGTCTTACAATAGTTAAAGACTTTTTTCACGATAGGCAGACAGAAACCAGTGTTAAATTCAATATTATTTTTGAAATAGTATGTTGTACAGAGAAACTCAGTTCCCCGTCTATAGCCAGACGAAATGCTATCTATTCTTCTATTAAACAATCGTTTTGCGTCGTGCATTTATCGACAAAAGCTATTACAGATTATATTAAACATTATTGCTTCGAGATACCAGTCGTGGCGTTGGGGCCCAAGCGTGTGACAATAAAGGCGACAGGTTGTGGGTTTGATTCCCACTCAACGCAATGAAGTATTTAAAACTTTCATTTCCTCGCATTTGGTGCCAAAAAAAGCAAAGCACCGCGTGGCGTTAGGTTCCACCATTCAACAAACAATGAATCCAGACTCCGGCGGACGATTAGCAATGGAGTGTCTTAACACTAGGTCCTCTCTGCCGGCCCTGCTGGTCGCAGGATACAGCATGAAACTAAAAAAAATCAGTTCGACATAATCCACCATACCTCCTGAAAGTGTCATGTATCAAAATATTAAATATTCCTTTTTTTTTATGGAAAAGGACAAGGCAAACGAGCGTTCGGGTCACCTGATGGTAAGTGATTACCGCCGCCCACGGCCCCGTGCAACACCAGAGGAGCTACAGGTGCGTTGCCGGCCTTTAAGGTGGAGATAGACGCGCTTTTTGAAGGTACCCATGTCATATCGACCTGGAAACACTGCCGCGGGTAGGCCATTCCACAGTTCCGTGGTGCGTGGAAGGAAGTTCCTACGAAACCGCACAGTAGTGGATTGCCACGTATCCAGGTGGTGTGGATGATATTTCAGCTTATATCGTACTGTGCGGTTAGAAAATTCGGCGGCAGGTAATAGGTCAAACAGTTCTCCAGAACACTCCCCATGATAAATGCAATAGAGAACGCACAGCGAGGAAACGTCTCTACGCAAAGCCAAAGTATCAAGCCTTTCACAGATTATTGGGTCCCCAATGATTCGAATGGCTCTACGTTGTATGCGATCGAATGGTTCAAGCTGATACTGAGGTGAACCAGCCCAGAGATGAGAACAGTACTCCATATGAGGCCGAACCTGCCTGCCTGCCGGCCAAACGGTGTTTTGGCGTGAAGTACCGTCTCGCTCTGTTGATGACAACCAGTCTCTTCGAAGCCAACTTGGCCTTGCTTTCCAAATGATTGCGATACTGGCAGTCACTCGAAACATTGAGGCCCAATATACTGATACTGGGCGCGGCTGTAAGGGGAATGTTCTGAAAGACTGGTGAGACGATAAATGGGATTTTTTTTGTGGTTAACTCGCAAACTTGTGTCTTTAGGGGGTTAAACTGAATTAGGTTCCTTTCACCCCATGAGGAGACATTGTTGAGGGATGCCTCAACGGAAGACACAAGTTTATTTCGGCACTATTCGGCGTTTTCCCGAGAAAGACTTGCTCAGCCGGAATAAACAGCGTTCACCGTGCTATCATCTGCATAGCAATGAATGCTAGAATCCTCTAACATGTCATTGATATGCAGAAGAAACAGCGTAGGGGACAGCACGCAGCCTTGGGGAACGCCAGCGTTCACGGGTATATGATTAGAGCAAAAACCGTCGACAGCGACCTTGATGCTGCGCCCAGTGAGAAAGCTGGCGATCCACTTGCATAAATTCTCGGGAAGTTTAGCCAGGAGCGCCTCATGCCACACTCGATCAAAGGCCTTCGCCATGTCCAAACTAACTGCCAGGCCCTCTCCCTTGCTTTCAATAGCCGCAGCCCAGCGATGGGTAAGGTAAACTAGAAGATCACCGGTTGAGCGACCATGGCGGAAGCCATATTGTCGGTCATTAATCAATCGGTGATCCTCTAGATAAACCAAGAGCTGGCTATTGATAATGCTCTCCATGACTTTTGAGAGCAGGGAAGTGATAGCAATAGGCCGTTAGATGGATCGGAACCATCGCCTTTCTTTGGGATCGGGTGGATAAGAGCGCTCTTCCATGAGTCTGGGACAACGCCGACTGAGTAAGAGTGCCGAAACAAACGCGTTAGCACCGGTGTCAGCTCAGGAGCACAGGAACGGAGCACTAAGGGAGAGATGCCATCTGGCCCGCTCGACTTGTGGATGTCCAAAGAGGACAGAGCTCGCCTAACAGCTGTTTGGTTAAACTTAACCTCAGGCATTGAGCTCTGGCACCGCGGGATGGTCGGCGGCGTTGTTCCTTGGTCATCCAAAGTCGAGTTTGAGGCAAAGAGAGCGCCCAGGAGATCGGCTTTCTCTTTTGCCGTGTGGACCAAGATGTCATTCCTTTTGATCACGCGTACGAAAGCTAGTTAAAATAATCAACTTGAAATTTAATATATATCGAGTGGGAATCGTACTCACGACCATTTGATTTACAATAATTTTTGAACTGCGCCACGATGTACACGGCTTTATTTTATTTTCATCAATAAATACAGTACTACTGACGTATTTAACTGTAGCACCATTAATAAATGCAGCATGGATGTAAGAGCTGTTAAAATTTAAGAATAGTGTCTATAGAAAATTACGAATTCGTCACATGTTCGATTTGGATGTTTGTTGTTAAGGATTTAGGTTGCCGAAGATTGAAGAGTTTGTTTGATGAAACTAAAGAGTTTTTTTGATTGAACACGACAGACGATCTTAGGAACTAGAGATTGGAATTAATAAATTATTTTTTCGTTTGATAGTTCATTTACTAAGAATGCTATTCTTCTTCTTCTTTGGGTGCCTCTTCAATCTTGGAGGTTTGTCGCTAGTCTTCCATATTCTAATGTTGATCGGAGTTCCTCGGGCACTTGCAATTGGTCACGTGTCATTCAAAACAGTTAGATTTCCAGTTAATAACGAAAGAAGTATCAACCGTAATCAAAAACTAGCATATATTATAAACATATATTTAAAGTTCACACGTCCCTAAGTAAATATAGTATTAAATAAATTAAACGAAACCTAAACTGTTTTAAAATATGCACATAAAAATTAAATTCATCTTATTTGGTCTATACATATCTTATATTATAGTTCTGTTTAGATGCTATCGGTTTGTATTAAGCAATCGTAAACTTCGTCATTTCCCTAGAGAATGTGTCGAATCTCGGTAATTAGACAAATGATGATATAAAATGTAAATCTGATTTTCAAATTAATTATAATACTATTTTGATTAAAGATTAAACGTATTAGAGAAGTTAAATTTTATCTAAACTTAATATTATAAATCTGTAGAGTTTTTTGGAGGAATGCGCTAATTTCAAGTAGTATTGGTTTGAATTGAAAAAATATTTTTACGATTTAGCAAATAGTTAATTTATCGATGAAGGCTGTAGACTATATTAAATTATATAATATATAGATTCTTAGCGCAAAAGTTGATCATAAACTACGGCTCGAAACTATTATCGTGACATGGGGCAGTGTCTGATTGTAAACGTGAAGGTAACGGGTTCGATCCTCACTAAGGAGAATAAGTTATGTTTATTTCACTCCCACTTCTCATAGCACTTGGTACGCTCTGTATATCCTGCTACATGTTGTTTATAGTTCTGCCACGGCGTTGAGTTTCGCCAATATTTTGAATACTTAAAAAATTGGGCAGGAATTGGGGAGTGTTGTAACTGAGTTCCCTCTGCCTATCTTGCTATATGCGGGATACAACGTAACGCTGTATAAGTAAAAGGTAAATTTAATATAAGTATGCCTAATTAATTTAGAATGCAGTATTTCCTTTAACATACTAATTAGTAGGATTGAAGTTTACTTGATAGAAATTAAGGTAACTTGCAGACGATGTGGGCGAGTCTGGCACGCCTATACGGCCGTTATGATAATAAAGCAAGACAGCTACAAAATGGCTTAGTCGATCAATATGATCGAAATAATAAAAAATATAGTTTTAAAAAAGATGGAAGACCACACCACACGCTTCTAAATAATTCATTTCCTGAATGAATTATTGGAATCGAACTTGTCAACCGTGAACCGTTGAACCGTGGCCCTTACAGTTAGATGCTGTGCCTATTGACTCATTACAATTAAAATTATTAATTAATCATTTCTATCATTTTGAAAAGACAAACTATATTTTGAATAACAACCCTATTTCACTAAAACAAAATCCTACTAATATCCGCTCAATATAATACATTCAACAACACATTCATACAAACATAAAGACATAAACTACCTAAATAATTGCGAGGCCTATTAACAAATGCCTGACAAGTACTAAAACTCAAGACCTAGGTACAATCTAGACAGTGTGCGATAAATTATAGGCTTTAACGAAGAAAATAACTGGCAGCTAATGGCACGTCTAACTCCATAGCGTTGCAAAGTAAACCCATTCTGGGTAGGTACCGACTAGGTAGGTCTAGAAAAACATTCCTGTGACAACCGTAATGAAACTAGCTCTCGTAGAACCATTTTGACCGTTATGTCCCTAGATTTTATTAACTGTGTTTTTTTATCAACAAAACTAGGTTTTGCCTGTGGTCACGCTTGTGAGGTCGATGGAAATGGAACTATAATTAGTTCCATTTCCATTTCCATTCCATTTCCAGTTTGTTGTGTCATAAACAAAGAATAATACCTTTGTTTATGACACATGATGACATTACATTTTCTAAGTGAAGGAGGTAGTTAATTCTCTTCATCAAATACAGTAGGTCATATAGAAACAATAAACGTGACGTGATATAAATGCCTTAAAAATTATTTCAATTTGAACCAGTAGTTCCTGAGATTAATGCGTTGAACCAAACAAACTATTCAGCTTTATAAATAAGCTTTATAATTCTATACATATAATAAAATTATAATCTATTATTGGCCCAAAACATTTTTTTTTTGTTTGTCGGTTGGTCTGTGCGTTTGTCCATGCTAATTTCAGAAACGGCTTGACCGATTGAAATCCAATTTTTTTGCTTTTCTATTTTGGCAAACTGTTTCTGTTCACATTTAGTATTAGTTTTATTAAAATCGGGTCATAAATAAAAATATATATCAATATAAACTATTGGATGCGACAATAATGCTACAAAGTATTATTGAATTGGCTGAAACTTTTTAATTTTTAATGTATAGAAATTGTCTTTAAAAATCACGAAAGTAATTCAGATGAGAAACTAAATTAATTTATAGTACAAGCGTGTGAAGCCGCGAGCGGGTCGCTTGTATTAAATAAGAGTAAAGATGTAAAGGCTGATCGATTGGCAAACGTCATAAAATATATTGTGAAATGGATTTAATGGACGACAATATTTTTAATTTAAAAGAAAAACCTGAATAGTGGCAGGTACATAATAATTAAATATCTAAAGTAAACCAAATTCACCTTTTCAATATTTGAACCTACGTTTCTTTTCATATAACTACTAAGTCAACTAGAATATAATCGTATAAGTATCCAGTAAGCTTCAATTTACATATAAGTGTTCAATGCATATTTTATAAACATGTTAATAAGTGAATGTTTTCAATAATGTTGTTATTACAACACTGTAAGATATCATTTTAATAAATTTAAATGTATTTACGTAAGTATTTACAGAGTGGCTTAAGGAGTTTTTTTAACTTTTTAGATTTCTCTATATTAATATTATAAAGTAGAAGATTTTTTTTGTTTCGATTTAACCCACGATTACTGTTGCTATATTAATAGCACTCAGAAATGACAATTACCATTTAACTAACGTAAATCATTTATATCAAATTATCGTTAAATTTATAAATCTACTTACTCCGGGTAAATTGGCCACGAGTTCCACATGCTGGTACTCGTTATCAGTTATCAGCGGGCTCTGCCACCAGGTGTTTGGGTCGCCGTCGATGGCTAAGGAGGCGGGATGGCGACGCGAGGACGGTCCTTCTGTCCCCTCGCATATGTCGCATACCGTGCCGCGTCTGTATAGGTAAATGTTGTTATAATATTTATTTTATTAGCTTCACGCTGTATCCCTCATATAGCAAGAGAGACAAGGTAACCGAGTGTTACTCCGTTTTCTACTTTCACCACTTAACGCTGCACTGTGTTTTGCCAGGGCGAGGAATGAAAACTCCGAATGGGAATCGAACTCACAGCCGTAACGTTTGCAGTCACACGTTATGCCACTGCGTTACGGCATCTACAAAATATATCCCCATCCCGTTCTTAGCCCGTTTCTACGACGGCAAAGAGATATTTAAATCCTGCAGGAGATACCCATGCCAATGAGAACCCCCTCTCAAGAAATAGACTAACTAGAAAACTGTAATGAGAGAAAAGATAAAAATAACCACCTTTTGTAGTGTGGTGGACAAGAGTAGATCTAGCCCTAGTCACAGAAACCCGAAAACATAGAACTCACTCGAGATCGATACAACATTTTTTTTCTTACGATGATTGGGGCTTTGATTCTCATTCGGTGGAAGGAATTATTTAATATAAAAAAAAAATTGAAACATTTAATATTTACGAAATGAAAATAGTTACTCTATTCATTTACAGTCAAACGCTGTGCCGCTGCGCGTTTGTTAACTACACTTACACTAAAAACTGAGGAAAGTTGTGGCGCAGGGGCAAAAGCATATGTCTGTAAAAGCGATAGGTTGTGGGTTCGATTCCACTCAAGAATATAAAATGTTTAATGTTTTCATATCTTCGCTCTGGTAAAAAGGCGGTAACGGGGAATACAACGTGGCGTTGAATTAAGTAAAAGTGTCCTAATGGGAACGGAATGTCTTAACACTAGGTTCTCAACTACCCTCTGCCTGCCACGTGCGGGATATAGTGTGAAACGAAATAAATAAACTAAAAACTTACTTTCCCGGCGTTTCTCTACAGAATTCCTCAGCGCCACTCTGCCCGCAAGTCGCGTTCGCCGCCACCACGGAGAAGGGCGCGACATCCAGAGGCGCAGGGAGTAAGGCACTAGTGTCGCTCGCCACTGTTATTTCACTTAACGTTGTTCCGCTAAGTCTGTCTAATACTGCTCTACCTGGTAGAAAAAAATATTTATTATTATATTATTTAGCTTAGCAATAGTGGGGAAGAGGAAATATAGTGTTAAGACACTCCGCAGAATTTTCGAGACATTGTTGCAGGGCGGACCTCAACTCCGCGCTTTGTGTTGTTATCAATAGGCGAGGAAATAAAAATATTAATTTATTCATACACCCGAATGGGTATAGAACCCACAATAGTCGTGTTTACAGTCACAGGCTATACCACTACGCGAGGATATCCTCAATTCATTGTTTCATTTTCAAGAGGAACAAACAGTAAAATAAATTATCAAATTATAAAACATAAAAAATGATACATAAACCAATTGAATGTACACAGATTAAATACGTGTATTTTAACTTCATTAATAAGGTATTTTTTATCATCTTAACATAACTAAAAACAAAGAGTCTTCGATATATATGAACAGTGTAATTTACTAAGTTTTCTGTAATAGACATTTTGATTCTCGAATCATTGAAGGATTTTCTAACTGTATTCCGTACACACCTGAGAAGGCATTGGCAGTAGGAAGGTAGTGTTAAGACACTACGTTACCCACCAGCGCGATGGTAGAGCACTATTGAGGCCCTCCACCCTACACACACACAGGGGGACACAGGACTATAAATCACGTAAGTCCATAACTCCCTAGAATAGGAAAAAACCAACAACGCCTTTGAAGTCAGACCCACTGTGCCACGAACTCCTCAGTAAGCAGTAAATAGCTTCATTAACTTCTAAGATACAATACAATTTCTACAAGTTTATTGAAGGCATTTAACATTAATACTCGAGATCTCACCTCGAGCTTGTACTGACACCTCGCGTCGGATAAACCTAATTAACGTTCTTGCCTATTAATGAGTTAGTTAAAACTAAAAAGCTGTTGAAATATCTATATAAAGATAATTTAACGAAAGGTGTGAAAAGCCGTTGCTTTTCATACAAGTAGGTAGCAAAAGGTACTGGAATATTAGAGGCATTAATTAATTTAATTTTCCTGATTTGGAAAGAAGGTCGTAGCGTTGCGTACCGCCACTTGACAGCTATGTTTCATATTAACGGAAAGAGGAGGACCGAGTGCCTAGACACTAATAAATAATTAATCTTTACCGTCCTTAATATAGATCAGGGACCGTAGACAGAATTCGACCGTATTCGTTTTCGACTGAACTTACAACCATACAAATGTTCAATTTATTACTAGATTTATCTGCGAATTCGACCATGCATTCATGGTCAAATGAAAGTAAATGTAAAAAAATTGAGGAAGTGTCCTAATGTTCCCATTACACTTTCGTTCCGGAGTGTCTTAACACTAGGTTCTCAAGTTTCCTTTGCCAACCAAGCAGGAATAGAGCATAAATAAAAAAAAATACTGTAATTTATTATATAATATTAGAACGTTCAAGCAAATAAACTCTTAAGCTTCTAAGTTTAATATAAGTGTATTAAGCATTTCAACGAAATCGTATAAACATGATTTAATATCACATATTATATTAAACAAGTACAAATGCAATCTTCCCGAGGCCGACTCTCACTTTGATATTTTATGTTCCACCGCTATACTACAGCTATACTATATAATAGCTTGACAACTATGATTTATAGTTCAATCTTAAATATATTATATCTTTAATTTAGTTGTAAACCGAGTTTTAACCGCTTCATATAAATATTGTATTGTATTGTTAAATTAGTGAAGTAAATTAAGGAAGTAAATTGTTTCGTATTATGTAACTAGTACTACCTCTATAATTTTCACATATTCTCTCGCATTTTGTAGAATAGATACACATACAACGTAGTAAGTCACATTTAATCCATTTACAGTTATCATTTGCTGAGTGACAGAACTTAACGCCCCGCTTAATTCTTTTCAGCTCTTAGAATAGGACGATGCGCGGAGTTGACTTCCGAAGCTCAATAGGGAATAATAGTTTCTTTAAACTAAGTTCTCTCTACCTCCTCTTTTATATGTAGGATAATGCTTGAAGCTAAAAAAATACGTAAAATCACAAAATTTTACTTTAGTTACTAATTCTAAAAGTTGTAATTCTAAAATATTATATTATATAAAGTCATTAATTTAACTAAATCATATCAAGATAACATAATAAACATTATGTCACAGTTGCGACAGTTAGCGATATAAACTTGGTTATGAGATTAGGAAGAGCAAAGTACTCTTAACTGCCTGAGACACTTTTGATGTCCAAAATTTAACTTGAAGTTAGATTTAACTGGTAATTTAACTCTAAGCGGTTCTGTGGCTATAAGTAATAATAAAATTAGAAGTTATGTTCATATTATGTACACATGTTTATGATAATTGAGTATCATTTATTTTAGTTCAAGTGATTTTGGTATAGCGAGCATTATATAGTGAGAATGAAGAACGTGCTTTTAGCAATGTTAAGTTCCGCCACTCAACACGCAATGCCTCCAAAATTCGGCGGAAAGTGGTGAACGGAGTGCCTTATCACAAGATTCTCTTAGGCCTACTCTGTTGTGTGCGGGATATAGCGTGAAATTGAAAAAAAAAAACTCATAAGTGTGTTTGGTAGATCGTACTAATATCAAGAACTAGTGCTTCGAATTGTAATTTTTTTTTGTGATAGATCCAACTTATCGTGGAAGGCTTTGGGGCTACATTAGGTCACATTAACCGAAGTAACACCTACACCTGCGGGTAGAGTTACCTAGGACAATTATACAGTGAGTAAATGTGTCCTACAAATTTCAACATTGCCATTCGACCAAGCGGCCGAAGTCGTAAAAGTTAGTTTTTAAGGTTTTGTACCCAAAGTGATCTGTCCTTATTACTAAGACTCCGCTGTCTATCTATCCGTTTGTCACCTGGCTGTATCTCATGAACATAAACCAATTTACTTAATTGAAATTCTCACAAATGATATATTTTTGTTGCCGCCATAACAACAAATACTAAAAAAAAAACAGAATAAAATAAATATTTAAGGGAACTCCCATACAACAAATATGATTTTTTGTCATTTTTATAAATAATTATAGAGAATTGTACGCAACTTTGGCGCGCGAGTGCGTTTCGCAGTTAGCTGCTTTAATAAGAAGATAACTTTTTTGTAAGTTTTATTTGCGATATATATCTTCATATTACATATTATTCAATGTCACTCCTAATTACAGGTTAAATATAGACGTTTTTTAAATCTCAGATTCTTTACTAAGTTGAATGGCTGCCGTTAAAAGCTAAGCACTACTTCCCAGAATCACAGCAGAAACCAACGAAACTGTTAATTAAGTAAAAATCTCGCCAAATTACACAAATACTTAGCGGACATTGCTACTTTAATGATCACAATTATCTTAAATTTATAAAATACCTTGGTAGTGGCAAAATTATGTTTTTTCTTTTAAGCTTTAACTACCGACGAGCTTTTTTTGTAACGTTAGTACCGATGTAAAGCAAGAGAGAAAGAGGCCACGTATATAATAACGTTTTTTTTAAGTATAAGTTAAATATTTGTGCTTGCATATTGGTGAAAAAAAAGGAAAAAAATGCCGTTGGCTACTTTATTCTGAACGTACGGCTTAGTGCTCAGAGCGCTTGGTCGGTTTCCAGTAGCCCCGGGTTCGAGTCCCGCTACGTTAAAATTTTTATACGTTTTCTAAACAAATACTTTATCCTCATTTATAGATATTGCAAAGGGTTACCGCACTTCGCTTAATTAAAACGAGGAAACGAAATTATTATTAGACAAAATAAAATATTATAAGGAGTTGGAACCGAACCTACACTAAATACTTCACAATTAAGTTACGACGCTGTTAACTATTGGTGTTTTACTTCATTTATGGTTATGGGGTGTTATACGACTACTTAAACGAACGACCTAACTATTGTAAACTTCCGGTTTCCTTTAGAAAACTAAAAACTTACCGTTTAATTTAATTTAAGCTGAGCGAAGCGTGGTCATAAGAATTGTGAGTTCGAATCTATTATAATTTGAAGAAAGATGTTCCGCTGCATAGCTTATGACGGAACTCAACGCCGAGCTTTGTCTTGTTATGAGAAGAAAGAAATAAAAAAAAATATTGCAACGAATGGGAATCGAACCTACAATCGTCGCGTTTACAGTGACGCTGTCACACTGCGCTGCTACAGCCTCGATATAGCTATAGATTAGACTTGAATTTAATATGAAGATAATAAAATTAGATCAGATTTCTATTTGACAGCAAGTATCTAATAATGGGCGCCACCGGTGGCCCCTAACCGCCTTGACTGGTGGAGCGGGAATGAAATACACCCAATACTCGACTTAGATATAGAGCATGTTTTGGCGGATTAGAATTTAATACTTAAAAAACAACAAGCATATTTTTTTATATATTTATAATAAATAAAAAAAACACTATCGTTTCATTTTATAACTGTGTTCAAGACGTTTTAAATACCGAACCGTAGATAACTTGAGGCTGCCGTCGTGGTGCAGTGGCACAGCGTCTGATTGTAAACGGAACAGCTGTGGGTTTGATTTCCACACCAGAGAATGACTATCACTATTTTTGTTTCACGCCCTGGTGAGGAGACATGTAATGTCTTAATAATTGGTGAATAGTGGGGAACGGTGTGTCTTAACACTAGTTCCCTCAGTCTACGCTGTTATGTACGGGATGCAGTTTCACAACTGGAAAAAATAGAGAACTTAGCAGTTGGTCACGACATCTGATTTCCTGGGTATGTCTATTCACATTGAAATGTGCAATGCAGTCTCAACAACATAAGTACTAAACAGTATGATAAAGTTATTAGGAATATTTTTTTAGCATCGATCACGGTTACCCTTGCTTGCCCCCCGAAGCATAGAAGAGGTCATGTGTACCGAACATAAATTTTGTAGCGAGCATTGCTCAAGCCAACCAATTTTCATGATAATCGTAGTACTGACCTATGACCTCGGTTAATTTTTTTCTTATTACACATACAAAACCATTTATTATAATTTTTGTAATTTTGTTGTCTATTCCTCAGTCAGAAATATGTTTTATATAGTGTGAAGGTACGATTCAATGTATTTAAATCACACACACAAAAGCGTACTACTGTAATCGCCAACGCAAGGTTGTGAGTTCGATTCCTACTCGAGGTAGTGATATATTTAATATTTCCATTGCCTACCTCAGGTAACGAAGCAAAGTGCGGCGTTAAGTGCGTCACATAGCAAGCAATGCCTTACGAATTTGAAATTGAGGAACAGAAGTGTCTTAAATTTTTTTCTGGAATTTCTTAACACTAGGTTCCCAAATTTTCTCTCTCAACGATTCTATGTGCGGGGAAAGAAAGAACTTCGTGTTTTATTTCGCATAGCCGAAGAAGTAGAGATACTCATTTCACACTTTTTTATCCTATGACAGAAAAATCTACATATTAATACTAGTTTTAATATACTTCTTTAAAAAACGTATAAAATTTGAATATAGCGGGACTCGAATCCGCGCTTCCTGGAAACCGTCCTGGCACTCTGACCAATAAGCCATACGTTTTCATCAAGCTATGTCGAAATGCTTGTTACAAATTATTTATGTAGCTAGCATCTCTGTAGGGAGATAATTACTAAGAATTATCGTATGGCAAGAGAGAATGCTATTTATTAAATATTTTTAATATTTTTAAAGTGTTATTCTACACTTAGGAAAGAAAAATACTTATTTAGAAAACGTACAAAAATTTGAACGTGGCGGGACTCGAACTTGCGCCTCCTGGAAACAGACCAGGCGCTCTGACCACTAAGCCATACGTTCTAATCAAGCTATGTCGAAATTTTTATACGCTTGTTACAACTTATTTATATTGTTATTAAAAATCTCCCTACAGAGATGCTAACATCGTCGCTAACGTCTTAGCTCAAGGTTCTCTCTGGTACATTGTATAAAATATTCTCGACCAAAGGTCAAAGCCCAGGACGCTATGTCAGTTTCGCGACACTTGCGGTCAGACCACACACAGTGCACACCTGCCGTATCTTAGTTTAAATTAAATGTTATAATAAATTTCGTTGCTTTATAAATTATAAATTTTTGGTGCTTTAAACAAGTTCAGTATAATAAGTTTGATATTTTAATTTATTTTTCATTAACTGGATACCTAAAAATAAAAAAAAAATCAAATTATGGAGTAAGTTGGGTACAGATTGTTTTAACACCAAGTTCCCTAAGTCTACTATAATGTCTTGTGTGGGACTATACTGTCTACTACGAAAAGAGGTATAAAAAATCTTCGTCCAGAGCCTAAAGAAATAACGGTACATTAAAATTCTTATCTATGAAAAAAACATCAAAATCGGTCGGCAAAAAAATATGAATAGAAATACGTTACATATTTATTTTACTTCAGCGCCATGACATGACATTTCATATGTCATGGTAGAGAGACAGAAACTAATATTAGGACAATCTATCTCTGTGTGTTAAGGTAACACTCAACGCCGTACTCTGTCTTGTTACTGGAACGAGGAAATATTGGGAATCCAACCCACAACCGCCGCGGTTACAGTCAGACTTTGTGCCACTGCATCACACTCACAACTTTTCGTTTTAACAACATAATATGTATTATACAGATTACATTATTAAAACGAAAATAATATCAACCGCAGATGGAATAAGTTTAATTACAACCATATCCAATGAATATTCAATAGTTTTAATCAAATTTAGTTAACATGTCTCCAAGGAGTGAAACAAAGTGATATGGGAGTGAAAGTAGGTGACCTGAATGTGAATTGCCTGCTGTACGCAGATGATGCAGTGCTTATTGCATCATCAGAATGCGAGTTGCAGGCATTGGTCACCACTCTGAAAGAAGGGTGTGAATATAATGGTCTAAGCCTCAATGTGAATAAGACAAAGGTTCTGATTTTTGAAAGAGATGAAGAAAGGACGGAATGCAAGATCAGTGTAAATGGTAAGATATTAGAACAAGTGAATGAAGTGGTATACTTGGGAAGTATGTTCAGTAGAGATGGAAGATACGAGATGGATGTGGAAAGGCGTATTGCTGCCGGTAACAAGGTTAACGGAGCCTTAGCTGCATTGATGAGACGGCGAAACGTCAGCACAGCTGCGCGTTTGGCCGTACACAATGCAGTTTTGGTACCGACTCTGTTATACGGCAGCGAAACGTGGGTATTACAGAAGAAGAATGAAAGAAAGATGAATGCTGTGGAGATGCGATCTCTTCGTAGGATATGCGGAGTCAGCTTAGCTGATCGAATCCGCAATGAAGAGGTACACAGAATGGCAGGTACTAGCGAGGATGTCACAGTGAGAATGAAGAAGAACGTGCTCAGCTGGTTTGGGCACGTCGAACGAATGAGTGATGAAAGAATGGCAAAAAAGATTTATGATGGAAAAGTGAGCGGTAAGAGAGGTAGGGGGAGACCTCGGTTGACCTTCGAAAACACAGTATCAAAGATACTGGAGGAAGGTCACGTAAAAAGCATGAGGACCCCCCGATATCTTTTTTTTTATAGAAAAGGACAAGGGGACGAGGCGAAAGAGGTATGTAGAGACCGTAGCGTTTGGCGCTCCGTTCTCTCTGACTACCCCGCAAGGGATAAAGCGTGAAGCTAAGTTAAGTTAAGTTAAGTTAGTTAACATATGTATTAAGAGTTGAAGAATGCGGTAATTTAACGTGACAAGCTACAAAAGTATATAAGAAGAAATAAGGAAATTCTTAAAAAAATCGAAAATATAAAAATTTTAACCTAACGGGATTCAAACGTAGGCCTCATTGTAAAATTTTCAATATCAGTCTAATTTTTTTTTTGCTGCACACTGTATTCCATGCAAGCAGAGGAAACCTGAGAACCTAGTATTGAGACAATTCGTTCCGTTCCCCACTCTCCGCTGAATTCTGGAGGAATTGTGTTTGAGTTGAGTGTCGGAACTCAGCGTCTTTGCCTTATTACCACAGCGAGAATATATTCAAATTCAAAATATTCTTTATTCAAATAAACTTT
>JAAIXJ010000887.1:68078-90636 GCA_013403705.1 Heliconius hermathena | reverse complement strand
ACACAGAGATAAAGAACGATCTTGAAAGAAATATCAAGTAAATACAAAGATTTTTTGGTTGGTTCGTTCATATAATATATGTAACTAATTTAAAAACTGTACAGGAGTTAATATGCAATTATTACAGTTATTTTACAATGAATATTATGAATCCTTCAAATCAATAATTTAACATTTAAGGCTGTTTCTGAATGAGTAAATTAAATTATTCACTGACATCAGCACATTTAACAGAGTATATTATATAGGTAAAAAGAACATAAAGTTACAAAAATATATACGTGTAATAAATAATTAGCTTTATGTATATTTTATAAATATCAAATATCAACAATGGTCGTATTTTTTTATTTAAAACAATTAAAAATTCTTTGACGATAATGTCGTAACAAAAACATATTAGAAGTTATTATAGTTGTCAATCAATTCTGCTTATTAAATCAATAATCATGTATTTTAAGCGGGCGAAGCCGTGGGCGAGCCGCTAGTATATTAATAATAGTGATATCTCGATATAACTATTATTAATCTACATTCTCTTTTATTACAATACAAGAAAATAGACCCGCAAACCGCTTTTATGTCTAACTCGTGCTAATTATATTTTTATACATATGACGCGATCAATAAGGGTTGGTTCCGCCGCAAATTCCTGGTTCATGGAATACTCAATAGTTATCTTAAGAGTTATGTATTATATAATATTTGCCTGTTTAAAGTTCTCAGTCAGTTTTATTGAGGCTATCGGGGTAAAGTGGCAACGCATTCGAGTACTACTGCGATTGAACTCACTACGATCTACAATCGGGGTATGAATTATTTTTTTTTCTTCGCTCTGATAAGTGGAGAAAGCGATATATAGAGTAAGCGGAGAGAGAACCCAGGAACCTAGTGCTAAAACACTCCGATTCCCACTTTTCACCGAATTATAATGACATTGCATGTTGAGTGACAGAACTCAACCCCGCGTTAAGTAATTAAAGAAAGCGCGACGATAAATTTGCGTTGGCGTTATAAAAATGGGGCTGAACATAGTTTACGGAGTGCCTTGACAATCAAACCCAGAACAATCCCCTTTTCAGTCACACACCATGCCATGGCGGCCTCCATTTGATTTATTTCTGCAATATAACACCTAATCTATATATAACATCCTTTTTTACGATTATTCGACCAAAATACAAGCGATTTTTTGTGTATCGCTACAGCACAACGTGAATTGACCTCAATTTCAATATATTTTTTTGGCAAATACAGCCTTTTACTACTGTATGGCTATAAACATATATATATTTGTACAATGATCTATATATAAAGAAAGAAAAAAGATTTTTTTATAATATTTTACAGTGGAAAAAAGAAACGAAAGGCGAACGTAAGGCGATAACAAATTTATTTTTGAAATGGTACTTTAGTACGTGTATAGTCAAAAATACCTAAAAACATTAATGTTACTGCCCACTTTACTATAAAACAATATCCTGCTGATATAATAAATCATAGGTATTCTATATGAATTCATGTCTTGAAAATGTAACTAATATTCATAGAGAATCTTCTTTAGCTTCACGCTGTAACTTGCATATAGCAGGGTGACATAGTATTAAGGCATTCTGTTTCCTAATTTGTGCCGAATTTTAGAGGCGTTGCGCGTTGAGTGTCGAAACTCAATTACTTATTCCCCCGAGTGGAGATGGAACCCACACCCGTCGCGTTATAGTCACACAATTGTGCCCCTGCGCCACGACGGCCTCATTTCCATACATTTTAGGTATACATAAATAAGCAAAAATACATTTTTAACTCAAAAATTAAAATCACCTCGTTTATAAGTAAAGGTTTACACATCAAGTTATTTAAGCTGGCCGGAAATCGAAGTTGCAACCTTAAACCTCGCTACGTTGGTAAATTTTCACTTAAATTTAGGTGTAGCAAGCGTTTTCCATTAAAATATTCAGTGTTTCGTTAAAATGTAGTGCAGTAGTAAATCCATGCAAGTCCACAAATTGTATTCAATATCCACTCCACGAGCCCGGGGTTGGGTTCCGTGAATGATGCTACGTACATTTACCTTAATACATATGCATTTTTTTACAATATATATCAGGGAAGACAGAGGGAACCTAGGAACCTAGTATTAAGACAATCCGTTGTCATTAAGTCACTTCCGTTTCCTGCTTTCCACTGAATTCTGGAGGCATTCAGCGGCGGAATTCAATGCCGAATTTCAATTATTTTCATCACTCAATATACAATGTCTCGATATTAGCAGAGCGTAGAGTATAAAAACTCCTCTTCTTTGGAAGTCGGTTAAAAATAGCGAAAATCACTTTAAAACCAGATTGAAATAGATCCAGAAATTTCACAAAATCAAATAAAAAACCACTTGCATCTAACACAGATCAATGTCATTGGAACTTAATTACATTTAGACGTGTATTGGTTTGCATCAATCTCTATACGACGCGTGGTAGACGCGTGTCGAATACTAAACGATAGTTAGCTTTATGTGGACTTTAGGGAGCCTCCATTATTGAAGTCCTAAGTTCAAATATGACAACATTTTCGGAAGAAATCAAGCAAGCAAGGAGCTTAGTGCTAAGACGCGAAGCATTTTGAGTTGTAATTTTACTTTGAATCATCGTTTTTACTATATTCTTTCTTGAAAAAAAATCTAGTTTCTGGTGCATCTATAGGGTGGAACCGTCTGCGATGTTTTTACGAAAACAGAATATAAGGTAAAGTATTTCAAACCCACACCTAAGGAAATTAAACAAGTTACCTCTACAGTTTAGACGTAGAATTTTGTTTTTTTGTTACGATGTTTAACTATAATATATAATAACGAATATACTATAACGATAATTTTATTAATTATTTTGTTTAAAACAAACACTTTTTCATTTTTGGAAAAATGTCTTCTAGTTTTAATTGTATTAAGTTTTTATAGAGAACTTAAAACTGTGGTTTCATTTAAAGTGATGACAAAAACACTCTGTGTATTATATATTTCAATATATAACTCTCTCTCTCTCTATCTTCCTACCGATAAAAATGCTATGCGAGTAAAACTAACAGAAGTCACTTTGAAAAAAAAAAAGCTTTGAAAATGTATTTTGAGCAAAAAAAGACAAAACGTGTTAAATTTTCCTTAAGAAAACAGCCACCCTGAATCAAAACAAATCCGCAGCCTGAAGGATTCGAACCTACGTTCCCAGAGGGAATCTGATTTCGAGTCAGACACCTTAACTACTCGGCTACGATAAGTTTTTTTTCCGTGTTTTTTGTGTGCTAGATAAAGATTATTCTATATTAATATCGATCATTTTATAGTATATATAAGCGGTTACAGTGGTACTCCTTGTGAGTGTATTTATGAAGGTTGTAGATTCGATTACCAGTCGGGAGAGTGAATTATTGTCATTGCTCCGCTCCGGTAACAAGACAGTATGCGACGTTAAGCGCTGCAATTAAATTCACAATGTCTCGAAAGGTGAAAAATGAAGATTCGAGTGTCTGTAATAAGCTTTTTCTGTCTGTTCTGTGATATGCATGATGGAAGAAAAAAATCTATTATATATTTTTTTATTATTTATATTATACAGTAAAAGAATATTTACAAAATTGCTCAAATCTAATTCCCTACTGAGGAACAGTTAATTGAATCCAGCTAAGATGACACTCCTAACGTTGTTTTTTAACGGCGATCGCTCGGAGTTTAAGAGATTTTGTTTACCAAAGTTCAAAGTGAATAAGTTTAAAGTGCTATTGCAAAAATGACACTTCGACTTTGCAAATTTGTTAACTTTCTAACAATTAATGTGAGGCAAAATTCGTATATTCTACATAAATTTTCTGGTAATAATTAGTATTATTAAACATTTTGAAGTCGTCGTCGTAGCGCAGCGAGACAGCGTCTTACTGTGAACTCGACGATGGTAAAATTCGATTACCACTGGGAGGAATAAATTATTTTCACTTTTTGCTCTGATAACTTATTTTTTGTTACCTTGTCTTTGTCTTTACAAAGCACGGCGTTAAATTGCGCCACCCATCACGCGATGTTTCGGAAATTGGGCGGTTTCTTCGAGTGGAAATCGAATCCACAACCTGTCGCGTTTACAGTCACACGCTTGTACCCCTGCACCATGGATGGTCTCACTCTCTTTCTTTTGCAATGAAATCATCAAAGTGAACTTTACACGAAGTTAAAGGATCGTAAACAAAAGTGTTATATAGATTTAGGAACGATCTCATCTGATTGTTACGTATCAATTGAAAATTTACTGTCACTCCTCGAATTTTATACATTGTTTCGCAAAGTTTTCTCCTTAGATTTAAAGATGGTTTATGATCGTGACAGTAAATTGACCGCAATGGTATTATTCCATCATCATCGGTTGTGACGGCGTCTGACTGTAAACATAATAGTTATGGGCTCGATTCCAATCCTGAGGAATGAGTTACTTTTAATTTATCGGTGTAGTAATAAGACTAAGAATAAGATGAATTTCAGAAATTGAGAAATGGGGTGTCTTAATATTGGGTTACTTCTGTATACGATACTATATGAGGGATTCAGCGTAAATTTTTTTAGTGGATTCTATTATCTCAATTTACTTATCCATAACTCAAAATCTTTTGATCAATGACATACTTTATTAATAATAGCAATATCTCGATAATAACTATTGTTAATAAACATTCTCTTTTATTATAATATATAATACAAGAAAATAAACGCGCAAACAGCTTTTATGTCTAACGCGTGCTAACTAATAATAATTTTCCATGACGCGATCAATAAGGGTTGGTTCCGCCGCAAATTCCTGGTTCATGGAATACTTTATAGTTATCTCAAGAGTTATGTTTAATATTCATTTTGTACTTCGCTTGTTCAAAGTTCTCAGTCAGTTTAATTGAGGCCATTATGGTGGAGTGGTAACGCACTTGGGTCATATCGTGATGGTTGTGAGTTCGATGAACACTGGGTGAATAGAGTTATTTTTATTTCTTTGTTCTGGTATGTGGGCAAAGCTTCACACTATAACACACATACAGCAAGATAGGTGCAGAGGGATCCTGGAAACCTTGTGTTAAAATACTCCGATTCCCACTTTTCACCGAATACGCCGCGTTACGGAAGTATACGAACGAATTCGTCCACTCAACACTTAAATTTTTAAAAATTGATTTTATGTTTTAAAAATTGAGCCGATTGTAGTGTACGGAGTGTCTTGTCAATCAAACCCACAACAGTCACGTTTTCAGTCAGTTTTGCCACGATGGCCTTTATTTTATTTATTTCTACAATATATACCCCCAATCTATATGTAACATCCTTCTTTACGATTATTCGACCAAAATACAAGTATTTTGGTCGAATAATCGTAAAGAAAATCTTTTTTGTGTATCGCTACAGCACAACGTGAGTTGACCTCGATTTCAATTTATTTTTTTGGCAAATACAGCGTTTTACTACTATATGAATATAAACACACATATATTTGTACAATGATCTACATATAAAGAAAGAAAAAGATTTTTTATTGTACAATGGCAAAAAGGAACGAAAGGCAAACGGCAGGCTTCACGCTGTGTCCCTCACACACCCGGATAGGCAACCTAGTGTTAAGACACTCCGTTGCCCACTTTCCGCCGAATTCTGGAGGCATAGCGTGTTGAGTGGCGGAACTCAACGCCGTGCTTTGCTTCGACGACACCAGAGCGAAGAAATGAAAATATAAATATAAAGAATTTACTTTTTTGAAGTTGGTTAAAAAGAAATGCAACGATGAGGAATCTATTTTTTAACGAAAAATAAACCGTGGTTCACCAATTTTAACAATGTCTTTCCTTGTGTTTATTATATTTATATACAAAACAAATTTGTTCAATTTCAACCGGGTCACCAAACCATCCTTGAAGTGCATCCTTTCCAATAAAAAAGAAGCATCGAAATAGGTTAGCGTGATATTTAGTACATATTTGATTTTCTCACAGGACTTAGCTTTTAGCTTTGTAACAAACATAAAAAATACAGTCGAATTGGTAACCTCCTTTTTTTACACAAGTCGATAAAAAAGGGTAATCCAATCACCTGTTATAGTTTGCTGTTTCAACTAAAAACTAACAATTTTACAACCATTATTATAATATTATTTGAAAGGGCGTAAAGCACAAAATCTTCGTCTTTTTGGAAGTCAGTTAAAAACCAGATAGAAGATAGAACACAGAATCAAATAAAAAACCACTTGCATCTAACACAGATCAATGTCATTGGAACTTAATTACATTTAGACGTTTATTGGTTTGCATCAATCTCTATACGACGCGTGGTAGACGCGTGTCGAATACTAAACGATAGTTAGCTTTATGTGGACTTTAGGGATCCAAAGAGCTATTTATTAACAGGATTTCCGGAAAAACAAGGTAAGCAGAGGGAGCTTAGTATAAAGCATTTCAATCTCCATTTTCTACTCATTTTATAGATATTGTATATTTCAACGCTGCATTTTATAACAGACTGAAAAAACATAAACGATTTAAATTCTTTAAGTTGTAATTTAAATCTGATTTAATTTAACTTTAGTTTTTTCTTTAAAAAAAGCTGATCAATGGTATAATTATATATTGTAATGTCCACAAAACCACCAGACAAAAAACGTGTCGTTGACTTTCGCCACTCTCCTCTCTCTGCGTATCCAGCTGTGCGGAAAAAAGTTAAGCCAACCTAAAAAACCTTATTAAAATGGAAAAAAATGACATTTTAAGTTATTCTTTTAAGATACATACGCCCTGAAACAAAATAATCTCCGCAGCCGGTAGGATTCGAACCTACGCTCCCATAGGGAATCTGATTTCGAGTCAGACGCCTTAACCACTCGGCCACGACTGCTTGCGTATGTCGTGTCTAATTGTTATCTAGATTTTATTATTTAAAATGCATTTAAACATTAAGAACAGAGTAGAACTTTAGGCACATTCAATAAAATTGAAAAAATATTATGGGCTCAAAACGATTTCATATTTTTTATGTTAGATCTTCTTTCTGAAAAGCTGTGTGTTGGATTTTTTTTAGCTACACGCTGCTTTCCGCATATAGATAGCGGAACTCAACGCCCGTTTTAGTTCCTTACCACAGGCTGAATATGGAAATAAACTAAGAAATGAACGAATGGTCTGTCGTATATGCTTTCTTTATTTTTATTTTTTGATTAGTTTGCGCTATATCCCGCATTTAGCAGGGTAAGAACATAATATTAAGATGCTCCGTTCTTACTTCTTAGTCATTACGTGTTCAGTGGCGGAATTCGACACCATATTTAGTTTTATTATCACAACAAGAATACGAACATATACAATTTGACGTTAGAAATAAAAAAAAAATCTTACTTCTAAAGCGTATTTAGAAATTAATATATTAACATTTCAAAACCTATTTCAACAAACACAAAACAAATCACTCTGGTATTACATACATATGTACATATCTCGTACATAATAAGACAATACAATGTAATCGAATTTCCGAGTGAGCATAATGCAGTAGCTACATAATTTTATCTTCCCGCAGGAGCACATCCGGGTAGGAGCTGAGTGTCAAGTTACACCTGGCCGGATATAAATAAACTTCCGGACAAACTTACTTGGTAAGGCGCGTTCGTGAGGATTACTATATATAAGTGTGCATGGCATAAGAGATTGACATTTTGTATAAATTTCGGAAAATTATTAAATTTATATTATTTTTAATTCTCAGCTCTGATGGGTAGAGCGCGGCGTTGAATTTTGCCACTCAGCATACATCTCTAGTAAATTTATCACTGAGTGTTTTAACACTTTGTTTCTTCTTTCTGCTAACCATGTATTTCACAACATAGAAATTTATGTTATATTTTTCAAGTTTACTTATTGTCATAGTTCCCAAATTCTTCGTTGAAAAAAGTGATACAAAGATAAGAAGTTAAAATTAAAAATTAAATTAAATTAGCTTCACGCTGTATCCCGCACACAGCAGGGTAGGCAGAGGGAACCTAGTGTTAAAACACTCCGTTCCCCACTTTCTGCCGAATTCTGGAGGCATTGCGTGTTGAGTGGCAGAACTCAACGCCGCGCTTAACCTCGACACCAGAGCGATAAAATGGAAATATAAATTTATGGCTTTTATATGGCCTCAAAAACAGATAAGAAGTTACATGCTTCATTTTTTTAACGTCGAACAATTTACTACTAACTTCACAAAAGTTAATGCCTCAGACCTGAGAAGAGAACTGGCGCAAGGAACTCAGTGGGACTATTTTTTTAAATCAGTTATATAGAAAAAGACATTTAAACATTTGTAAATCAATTATATACAAAAACACATTTGAATATTTATTCAGGTTTTCTGATATGACACTGTTCAGCAATATCTATTGCCACAGAAAACAAATAATATCTTTAAAAACAGACACAGATGGCAAAGTATGTGCATCTACTTTAGCTTACATTTTTCCCAAGTTTGCAAAAAAAACATATTAGCTTTCTCAATATATCCTGCTGGTTATTTAGACGGAACCAACTCTCAAAATAATGTGTCATTCTTTTAAAACCAATTTTAAAAAAGGGAAATAGATAATGTAATCCACTTCCGCCGTCAATTTGGACCAAACCCTCAAAACACGAGATTACCGACACAACACAAGCTCTCGCATCCACTATTTATATTGCATACACGCAAACAAAGCGATCGTTGAATTTCATTATGCTTAGATGTCGAGTGAATTTCACGTTCTTTCCGGAATTGTGACTTTTTTACAGGATTGTAACTGTTTTGTGTTACAAAATCAATTTTGCATACGAACGTTTTTTTTTATTTGATTTTGTGTTTATAGTTTTGGTTAACTGATATTAATGGTGTTTGTGTGTGTGTGTGTGTGTTTTTTGTGTTAATTAGTTAAGGTTTTATGTATAACATTGTTGTAAAATTTTAATAGTATATAGTATTATGATAGCACAATGACAAATGTGTTTAATTATATAACAAATATTCTAAATTTCGTAACAGATACACTGGCTGAGGTAGTCGTAGCCCAGGGCACAAGCATGCGACTGTAACCGCGACGTTGTGGGCTCAATTTCCTATGGGAACTAAAGGATTTAAAATTTTCATTATTCGCTCTAATAATATGGCAAAGCGCGGCGTTTAGTGTCGCCATTCAACACGCAATGTCTCGTGAATTCATCAGTAAGTATGGAACGGATATGTCTTAACTCTAGGGACCTAGATTTCCTTTGCCTGCCCAGCAAGAAAAAGAATAGAAAAAGAATAATTTCCTTTGAGTTTTTTGGAGTGTCACAGCATTCGATATACCCACAAAATACAGAAAAACAAATTTGCTAATTTACAATTCCCAACTGCATCTACAAAAAGCGAGTAGTTTCACAACAAATAAAAGTACAAAAAGTATTCAAAATATAATTTCGCGCGCGACAAAACTTCTGCCTCTCTCTGTGTATGGACTAACCGAGTTTTACAACTTAATATGTTTTCCTTCTATGAATACATACTATTACAAAAAATGTGTTGATAATAACGAAATTATTATTTTCTTGCTTCACGCTGTATCCCGCACTTAGGTCTTTCACAACTTTTCACATTCCAACGTTTTGTTTATTTAAGTAGAATTCTGTAAGCTCATATGAAATATTTACTTAAATTTATATTTCCATTTCTTTGCTCTGGTGTCGAGGCAAAGCGCGGCGTTGAGCTGTGTGCGGGATACAGCGTGAAGCTGAAGCTGTAAGCTCACTTAAATCAATATTAAGCTACTACCTATTGATTGTCTACTAACTAATTAACTTACTACTGACAATTGTAGAAAACCACAAGAAATGCAATAAATATTTAAAAAAATCTCCTTATATTCTCGATTTTTTAAAGAGACTTAAAGAATGATGCTGATAGAAAAAAAAAATATATGAATCCGTTACCACCTTAAGCATATTAAATACAATTCACAACTGAAACTTAAGGGTCTGTCCAAGAAAAGTTTTAGTTAACATTTTTCCGTTTTAAGAAATTAAGTTTAAAAATAAGGCTGTTAAGAACGTCAGTCCCAGGAGAATTCAATTAGTTGGCGCTACTTCTCAAAGGGATTCCGAATTCTAAGCACGATCTGTTTATAAAAATAAATCTTTGGAGGGTGCTTTTAGAGGAAAATGTTAATATAAATAGTTTTTTTTTTTTGCTGTTTGTACGTACGGTACTAAAACGTTTTCGTAAAAAGTTTATTTTATTAGTCAGGTTCATATTTTTAATTAGAATTTAAGTATAACAAGTTAATTACAGTTTTTAAGAAAACATTTTATTATTTCAACGTTTAGATTTGATTGGAACTGACTGTTGAAATTCATCTGAGCGTTCTGACCACTAACGCAACGTCCCCGTAGCAATTGCGTTTTTTTTTAATATATTTTAAAATCCAAAATTCCTAATATTATAATCTATATTTTTTCAATAGACCACAAAAACCAGCACAAAAAGCCGAACTTCCTAACGAATATGTATTTAGAAATCATACCACGAACGTGCAGACGAAGTAAAGTCGTTTCTAACAAACGTTGCATAAATTGAATAAATCATAGGTCTTGCGCCATACGTACATTTCTACAATACAAAAGATAAGGTACCAGCGTTTTTTGTTGAGGAACAGCGGACGGCGCAGTTCCAGCTCCGGAATTGGGAATTTAATATAAAACTATGGCCAGTCATATTTCAACTCGGCACATCTGCGAAAGAGAAGTTTTACTTGTGTTTCTTTTTTGGAAAAAAAAATCTGCAAATTTTCCGTTTGGGAAACGTATTAACTGTTAAATATTACTATCGGATTGACGGAGTTGAAAATAAAAATTTTGTTGTGAACTTTTCGTGTTCGAAAGTTGAGTGTAAGCTTGTGTTTGTTTCGCGTTTATACTAAAGTTTCATAGTAAATGTATGGTGAACGAGTTATAACCTACTTATGTATATTTGTAGGTGAATAAATGTTAGTAGTATATAAGACGGCGTCATTTGGATCACTATAACAAAAATCGTGATTTTTTTTTAATATTCACGCTGTATCTCGCATATAGCAAGATAAAGATCCTAGTGTTAAGATGAGAGAGTCGCGGATCAAGCTAGTGATATATAAATGTACAAAAAACTTCCGTAACTGAGATTTAACTCGACTTAAGAAGACACATCCTAAATACCCGAACAAGTGCAATTTTTAGTAAAAATAAATTTATAAGCATTGTCTAACTAACTAAATTTCTCTTTTACTATGCTAAATGTGGAATGAAGCATGAAGCTGAATATAAAGAAAATTTCTTGGGCATTATGTTATTATGACTATATAATTAAAAAAAGCAATAACTCCTAAGCAGTAGCTAGACACTTTTTTGCCTTTGAAACTTTGTTATTGAAAGGGTGAAATAACCTGAGTTAAGTAAATTTTACTTAATTAGCTTTCTAGGAGTAATTTCACAATAGAAAGACAAAATAACTTTACAACGTCTAAATTATATTACCTGGGAGTCGTTATTAATGGTCCTTTGATGAAAAAATATAACAAATGCTAAGTTGATTAATCATTACATTCATCACTTTAATATTTCTTTTAGAGAGATCTCCTCCTACAGCATGATAGGAGAAAGAACCTAGTGTTAAGAGACTCCGTTCCTCAATCACCACCTTGTTAATTAGTGGATCTCAATGCTACTATATCATGTTGTTAAAACGAGATAATAATTCACTACCCTGAATAGGAATCGAATCCAAAACTATCGCGCTTACAGTCAGACTCAACATTACGATGGCTTCAAAGAGAATTTACTCTCCGATATAGAAGGTAACAGCTTTAAATCAATAAAGTTCACAATATTTTGTTTATTTCAATACTCGAATACAGAAGTTACTTGTAACAGACGTTGATGAAGTACACAAATATTTCAGACCTCAGAGGCAAATGCGGATAAATGGAGATGAAGTACTTTATCGAGAAATCTTTTGTGATTCAATTGCTAAGTGTTGATATGCAAATTGTTGCTAGTGTTTTTTTTAGATTCACATTGTAACCTGCATAGAAGGGTAGACAGAGAGATCAGCAGCAGAAGTAAAATTTTAGGCCTTAAAAGAGCTGACAGGTGTCACTGCGGGCAAGCCTTCCATCGTAGACCCTCATTTTTTTCACTAAATTCTATTTTTCTTTGTTAATTTTATCTGGCTTGTTCTGGCTAAGGCAAAATATTGGCACCACCTTTTTTTTTCAGAAAATAAAATATTATTTTTGGAGCTCTGTAATATCTATCTCTATCTCTGTAATAGAAAATATAAAAATGTCCAAGTACAGAACAGAAAAAATCTATCTTCTAAGTCATCGCAATCAAATTATCGATTTTGCTGCATTTTTTATAACATTCGCCGCGTAATCATAACGTACGCCCGCAAATTCAAGTTTATCGACTTATAAAATCGANCGCAGTTATAGTGGAGAGGAAGATAGGACGCGCTCTTGGCTTATCTTCGGACGAGCTTTGAGTTATGACAATGTTATATTGTCGAGTCTACAGTTATATTAATAACTGACACAAGAACAACTTCTGATGGCAAATATCTTAAAGCGATACCTTGTAATGCCATAATATAAAATCCTTAATACTGTTACCTCTGAATCTCTAAAAGATTTTGGGTTCTTCACGATCACAAATATAAACGGTTATAACCACTAGACACATCACGAGCCAAGGCATTATTATATTAAATAATATATTCAAAGGTGTTTGAGATATCAGTTACAATGTAAACTAGAATTACGTAAAATTTCATACGTCTCCGACCGCGCAATTTTCTTAAAAAGGAGTCCAAAGTTTTTTCTTCACGTATTAATATATTTTTTATTTATTTATTTTTATTAATATGTAAATATTATAACGATTTGACCTAACTAACAAATATGTTTTACATGTTTGCCAATGTAAATTACAAAGTTTAAAACAGAGCATAAAAAATAAATATAACATTTATATTAAAAACAAATTCTATTGACGAATAAATAAATATGAAACTATATACCGCTACAGTAATCCCATTTTACAATATGGAAATATAATACCGATATTGATATTTTAATCACTCACAGCCTTACTCTATGAAATTGGCAAAACAAACAAAATAAAATAAAACAAAACAAAACAAAACACAGCGCTAGGATCAGTGAACATAAAATACACATGCAATGTCAGAGTTAGAAAAATGACAAAAAGTATAAAATATTCACAAGTGACACATACCGGAATATTTAACATCGAAATATATAGTTTGCTCTGTGGTTATATTTTTTTTATTTGTATAGCAGGGTAGGCAAGGCCGTTTCCTACACACTGCCCAATTTTTGAGACATTGCGTGTTAGGTGGCGGATCATAACACCGCACTTTGTCTTCTAACTAGAGCAAGGAAATGACAATAATTCATCGTGGGATTAAGGATTCGTTGTCTTTTTCATAAATGGAATTAATTCTTGTAGTATTTTTTATGTTTGGTTGATTATTTATCACGTGAAATATAAGAGAGTAGAATACATGACGCAGTGGGACGGCCTCTGACTGTTAGAAGCATGGTTGTGGGTTCGATTTTCACACGGAGACTCACTCGGAACTATATTTATTTGCTCGCTTTAGAAAACAAATCGCGTCGTTGAAATGCGACATTGCTATTACCTGAAAAAATTGTCCAGAAATGGGGGAACGCAGTACCTTCGCTAGGTTCCCTCTATCTTTCTATAAGGGAAAAGGCGTGAAACTTTTATTTAATACAGAATACGATTGAAAGTAACAAAAGTTTAAATATTATCCGTAATTCAATATTAAATTTAATAATATTCTTCTAATATTCCCAAGCAATAATTTCTACTTAGTATTTTGCAAATACTAACTCTTAAGCCCATAATCCACGCTTAAAACTGTTAACTAGAGCGACCGAAACTATCTCCTGTAATTAGCACTTTCAGAATGGAAAGCAAAATAAACTTTCTTAATTTTAATGGGTACTTAATAATTTCATTTACGTCTAGTATTCAGCAATAAAATTTCTAAAAGCAATTATTTTCTATAATATATAAAATATATATTGAAGAGAAGCCTTTTGTGATTCAATCAGTACATTTGATAATGTAAAATGGCGGTAAAATATTTTTTTTGCGTCGTCTTCACACTAGTTCCCACATATAGCAAGATAGGCCTAATAATTACTTTTATTCACTCTGTTAAAGCAAAATTCGGCGTTGAGTTTCGCCACTCAACTCACAATGCCTCCAGAATTCGGCGAATAGTGGGGAAGTGTCTTAATGGGAACTCCCTCAGCGTGCTATAGGTACGCGGGATTCAGCGTGAAGCTAAAAAAAACTCTACATATAAACACGTACCAATTGAATTATAAAAGACTCCTCGATAAAGTACTTCATCTCCATTTATCCGCATTTGCCTCTGAGGTCTGAAAAATTTGTGCACTTCATCAACGTCTGCTACAAGTAACTACTGTATTCGAGTATTGAAATAAACAAAATATATTCAATTTTATTGATTTAAGGCTTCTATGTTGGAGTGTAAATTTTCCTTGAGGACTACGTGACACAGCGTCTGACAGTAAGCGCGACGGTTGTAGATTCGATTCTTAGACGGGGTAGTGAAACACTTTAGTTCTCTCGCTCTGATAACATGGTATAGTGCCGTTAAATTCCGCCACTTAACACCCAATAAACACGGGGGACGGAGTGTCTTAACATTCCTTCTGCCTATCCTTCTACATGCAAGATACAGCATGAAGATAAAAAAGTATTAAAGTTAAGTATAATATATGCTGATTTATCTAGTTGTAAATGTCTTAATCTTATTTTCTTTTTTAGAGTTCCGTACCTTTTAAGGAAAAAAGAAACTCTAATAAAATCATTTCGTTGTTCGTCTATCTTTCTGTTGTCTGTCAGACAAGAGCCTTTATCTCAGGAACGCTTAGAAATATCGATTTAAAATTCAAACCATATGTTCAGATTCACGGTCCCTTAATTTCCAGAAAAAATCGTCTTTCTACATTTACTTAAAAAAAGCATATTGCCGTGTGTACTGCCGTTTTATTTTGGTTTCACGCTGTATCCCGTAAACTGAAGGGTAGGCAGAGCACATTCCGTTCTCCATATTCCGATGAATCCTGAAGGCATTGCGTATTGAGTGGCCAAATTCAACGCGCATTGCCTTGTTACCAGAGCGGAGAAATTAAAATATTATTTCTTTTATTTCCTAAAGAAATGACGTTGACGTTCTAAGTGAAGTTATTAAGTTTTGCTTTTGTAAAATTACACCTAGAAAGCTAATTAAGTAAAATTTACACAGCTCAGGTTGTTTTACCCTTTCAATGACAAAGTTTCAAAGATAAAAAAGTGTCTAGCTACTGCCTAAGAATTATGCCTTTTAATTACACAGCCATATACAATATCTGAAAAATGACCTTTTTTTTTCAGTAAGAAATTACGTTATCATATATTGAGCAGTAAGCAGACAGAAACTAATGTCAAAATATTTCGAGGCATTGTGTATAGAGTGATGGAACTCAACGCCGCACAATAAATTTCTTATTATTCGATTGGAATCTTTCATCTATAAAATTTACTTCCTCTTTATATGACTACGGCGAAGTAAAAGGGTGGTTATTATTTTGACCTGTATTTTGAGTGTATGTGGGTGGATCTATATGGATCTTCATCTGTTCGGTCATAACTTCTAAACTTTATTTTAGTTATCATAATTAGACAAACGAGGTGTTCATAGAAGCCCCTTGACCGTCAGCTGGTTATAAGCTACATGACGTTACGTTAAATTAACTATAGGGCCCTCTAGGAGGCTTAAAGCAAAGAACTAAAAAAAAATATATTTACAGTGTCGTGTGGAGTATCAAATGAAGGAGCTTTTTTAGCAGATTTCAAATATGTAAGCATTATTAGCTGTTGCTCACGTCTTTGCTTGCAATCGTCCGAAAATTGCAAGAAATCTTAAAATCACATCTAAACTATTTGTAACATTTATATATTTTTAATTATAATTGAAATTTTTAATATAAATTACTTTGTTATATTTTCTTACAGTTGCGCCTTTAAAAATATTATATTATTGTGGTATCGGTATTATTCTTCGGAATGTTTTATATAAGTATTTTGTATTTAAGCTTAGTGAAGTCTTTAACATTGTTAAAGTGTTATTCCACACTCAGGAAGGAAAATACTTATTTAGAAAACGTATAAAAATTTTAACGTAGCGGGACTCGAACCCCCGCCTCCTGGAAACCGACCAGGCGCTCAAGCTTAGTGATCAACTAAGCCATACGTTCTCATGTTGTTAGCATTTCTGTAAGGAGCTTTTTACAAATTCCCGCTACCCAAAGATATTTACGAATTATCGTCTGGCAAGAGAGAATACTATTTATTAAATATTTTTAACATTTTTTAAAGTGCTGTTTTTATATGTTTTCTAAATAAGTACACTTCTAAACTAGTTGAATATAAATATGGAACAATAAAACCTTAACTGCTGAGGCCGGTCGTGGCGCAGCGGCACGAGGTGTAACTGTAAATGTATAATTGGTGTGACTGCAAAATCGACTGGTTGTGGGTTCGACCCCCACTCGACGAGATGAAATATTTACTTAAATTTATATTTCCATTTCTTCGCTCTGGTGTCGAGGTTAAGCGCGGCGTTGAGTTCTGCCACTCAACACGCAATGCCTCCAGAATTCGGCAGAAAGTGGGGAACGGAGTGTCTTAACACTAGGTTCCCNTCTCATCAAGCTACGTCGAAATTTTTATACGCTTGTTACAGCTTATTTATGTTGTTAGCATTTCTGTAGGGAGATTTTTACAAATTCCCGCTACCCAAAGATATCTACTAAGAATTATCGTCTGGCAAGAGAGAATACTGTTCGTTAAATATTTTTAACATTTTTTAAAGTGTTGTTTTTATATGTTTTCTAAATAAGTACACTTCTAAACTAGTTGAATAAATATGGAACAATAAAACCTTAACTGCTATATTAGGTTTGCTCTGCATAATAAATATATCTGACACAAATTCACATAATTCCAAAATAAGTTAAATAAAAAGAAAGTTTAAAAACTAAAACACGCTCTAAAAAGCATGAAAGAAGAGAATAATCTCAGCTAAAATTATTATACTATGTACAAAATATATAATTTACCGACCATTAAATAAATAACTTACTTCCACGTATTTTATTTTAACGTAATTTTATACGTCATACTGACCAAAACAGATTCATTAAAGTAATAAAATAAAATTAAAGTGGCATACGACCACATTTATCCTTTAAAGGCAAAGCGCGGCGTTAAGTTGCACCACTCAACACGTAATGCCTCCAAATTAGGCAGAAGTTGGAGAACGGATTTAACGGATTGTCTTACCACACATTCCCTCTGAGTACCTTGCTGTGTGCGGTATACAGCGTGAACCTGATTTTTTTTATGTAGTTATAAATTCTTTCTTGGTGGAGTTAATGTCTTTATGTACCGTATATACGAGTTTTAATAATGAACTATAAAATGACTTTTTATGTAAAATATTACATATTACAAAACTTATATGTTTCTATTTTGCATATATTTATTGTTTCGTTATTATTATATTTATTCTTTCGTTAAAGGCGATGACAGTTTTTTAACCGGATCTCTTTTGAACATGGATTATACTATTGTGTATTTTTATCTCTTCTTTTACTGTGCAAACTCCTTCTGGTGTTCTCCAAACATCAATTAAAAAACGAAACTAAATATATAATAAAGTCACATGACACTTGCATGTCATAAAAAAGTAAAGATGAGTGAAGCAATAATTTAGTGAACCAATTTTTTGTCCATATAACATAAATATAGGTAGATGTATAAAAAATGCCGAGACAGGATTTTGGGACCGCACTAAAACACGGCTGTACCGTATGTCCCGATCATAAAATTACCTTCCACTGAAACTAGAAGGAATAAAACATACGTAATTCAATGCTGTTAAGTAACACGTTTCATCATTTTATTGAGACCAATTGCTTTGAACTAGTTTAGAGGATTTAAAGACCATAATTTATAAAATATATTCTTTATTTTTAAGCATCGAAACCGTCGTGAGCAGTGGGAATTGAGAATTGTGAATTATATAATTTGAGGCCAGTCGTGGCACAGCGGACCGAGGTGTGACTGCAAAACCGACTGGTTGTGGGTTTGATAGAGGAGATGAAATATACACTTAAATTTATATTTCCATTTCTTCGCTCTGGTGTCGAGGTTAAGCGCGGCGTTGGGTTCTGCCACTCAACACGCAATGCCTCCAGAATTCGGCAGAAAGTGGAGAACAGAGTGTCTTAATACTAGGTTCCCTCTGCCTACCCTGCTGTGTGCGGGATACAGCGTGAAGCTGATTTATTTTTGATTTATTTATATAATTTCATTTACTAGCTCTGGTAACAAGATGGAGTACAGCGTTGAAATCCGCTACTCGATGTATCTTAAATACTGGGCAAAAATTGTCAACACTAGAATCCTTCTGTTTGCCTTGCTGTCTACAAGGCGAATGAGGAGGTGTGTGCCAAGACGACACAAGCATTGGTTTTGTAAAATGTTAGCTTGTTCCGAAGTGACATTTTACTCCCCTTGCGAATGCGAGTGGGCACAGCCTGCACGACATATGCAGCTTTGTTTCTGATATACGTGCTGTGCATACGGGAAGCCGGAAGGAGAATTTCAAGTTTAGTACGTCGCCTAAAAATTTTGACCTGGGATGTCTAGGGGATCAGTTTGCCTTATAGATAAATAGTCGATACGCTTAATTCGAAGTTAAACTCCAATCGTAAACCCCCAACCTTTCTGAACAAATCACCTATAGCGTCGTAAGCTCGTTGTCCCTTTAGCCTATATAAAAATGTTCGATTCGACAGGTATTCCCAAATGGTGTTTGAGAGAGTCTAGAAGAGCCATACGACAGAGCTTGAAGAGCAGGCTCTTAGGCCAGACCTTGTCGAAGGCTTTGGTTATATTATGAAATGTGTCACTGTAAATGTTCCGGTAAACTTGGAGTAAAGATGAGTGGTGAGATCTAAAGCCGAACTGTTCATTGATGAGCAGTAGTTTTATCTCTATTATTTCTCTTAATCTAGTAAGAATGATTATCTCATATACTTTCCTTAAACAGCTAATAAGACTAATGAATCTGTAACTGGAGGGAAAGTTGGCGGGTTTGTTAGGCTTGCGGAAAGGGTCTTTTTGAGATTAAGGTCCTTCAGAACGGACTTAACCTCATCTACGTCTGTAAGGCGAACCGGGTCACCGGTCTAGTTTCGGGGGCATCGAACCCCACACTATGACCTCGGGATCTACTTTCGATAGTTGATCCGGGTCACTGCTTGATCAGCATTGGGACTCTAAGCCGTATTTGCATGAAATTTTATGTTAATATTATATTTATATGAATTACTGGATAGTGTAGACCGCGCCCGTTAGTTTGTATTATACCTGAGTGGTAATTTGCAACGTTCACATAAAGTGTACATTAGTTATAGTGCATAGTTTCATAAATCTAAAAAATATTAAGATTTTCTAATAAGAAAATAATCTATATCTATCTATCAAATTGAAAATGCTTTCAGTAATTCTTTCAATTTCCACTTTTAATAAAGGGACTGTAACTCAAAAATTAAACTGATATCACAATGAAAATTTTACGTAACCCATATTTTTCTATCTAAAACAATATAAAAAATATACCATTTCTAACAAAAGCTATACCGATCATACTTTAACAATGAAATGAGACCAATAATATAAGTATTTGTTGGTACATCAATTATATTCAAGATTTACGATATCTTAACAATAAGCTGGTATCTCCATGCGTCATTAGACAAACAGAAATGTCCACTATATTTATTTTCCTGACTTTCCCTAATCCTGTGAAGTCAATAGTGTAGGGTTTTGTACGAGAGATTAATGTTAGTAGTCACTGGCGCGAGACCCCCTCGATCTATGGGAATCTAAACGCCATAAGATCCTAAGTTTTTCAAGAGTAAATTGTTTCCAAGATGTATATGCTTGGAGATTTTTCGAGACTTTCCTTGTTTATGGTGGTCATATATTTTATTCTTGGGATTGGCTTAATTGTTTTATATACGATTTGTATGTGAAAAGAATTATGTTTTACTGTTTGTGTACAAAATAAGGTTGATAATAATTGTAGATAGTCCAAATCAAATCAAAAATATTTAGTTAAACAACACAAAAAACAATAACTAAAACAAAGTAGGTATGGTGAAATCATAATATCAATACACTTCGTTCTCCACTTTATGTATTAAGTGAGTGGAGACACTCGACGCCGCTAGTGTACTAAGAATAAATAAGATACAAGATTCAACTTTATGTTTTCTAAAATTACAATAAAATCCAATTGAAATACATTGTTCGTTAAGAATTTATCACCAAAACAACGAAAGAATTATAACCATCCCTGAGTAATGAATATTAATTACACTATGGAAGCTTAAACAATTTTGTCCATTACATAGAAGATATATTTAATAATATTCCAAAATTATATTTATACACTTAGAATTCGAAATACGATTAAATTACATTACTTAAACTTTATGATTAAGGTGATGGTGTGGTAGTGAGTTCAATTCCCTATCGGGGAAATGACTTATTTGGATTTTCTTGCTCTGGTAACAAGACTAAGCACGGAATTGAACTCTGCTACTCAATGTGAACTCCGGGCAAAACCGAAAGGCTGAAATTTAGCACGTAAATTCTTTGGGGAGAGTGACAGCGTTCCTCGAAAGCAGCTGAAAATTCCTACAAGAACCAAAAAATACCTAATTTTTGGGTTCACGCAAACAAAGTTGCAGGCAACCACTAGTATAGCAAATAATAGTTATATATAAGAACAAAAATACAGTATCCGATGCCTTCCGTTTAGGTTGGCCATTACGTGAGGCAAGACGGTGGCGTAGAGCCAAGTGATAATGCTCATATCCTCGCTCGAGGTAATTGGAACTGACTATTGTCTAAATGTATAACGGGGTGTTTTAGATAAATTGTAAAACACTGTGCACTTGTGCAGTGCACAGACTTGGTGAAGATTAGATCTGGGACATAATAAAATCATTATGTATATATTTTGAGGCCGTTGTGGTGCAGGGTCGTTGGTGTGTGACTATAAACACGGCGTGGGCTTAATTCCCACTTGGGGAATGAAATATTTGATAATTATTTACTCGCTTTAGTAACGAGGCAAGAAGCAGCGTTGGCTTCCACCACTCAAGAATTTGGAAGGAAGTGCCACTAGGTTTCCAGGTTCCCTCTGCGTACCCTGCTTTGTGCGCCTGCATATAGCGTAAATCTAAAAAAATATAGATCCCATTTCAATAAATATTTATATTATTAAAAATTCTTATACAATTAATGGTTCAATATTTACATTTGTGGATTTAAATTTAGCCAAGAGAAAGGGTTCCCCAGACGGCATATATACAAAAATTCATACAAGCAGACAAAATAGATGATTTCCCACTAGGTTCCCACTATTTACACCCAAAATGTAGGCGATAAATGAATAAAAGAGAAAAAATATATATAACCTACAATGTATTACTGAAAGCTTAGCAATTTTTCTATAAAACGTTGTGAAAAGGTTTTTGACAGATGGGATGTACCCCGATTCATCTTTTTGACAGGTGTCATATTACTACACAGACTATATCACCGACGGTCGATGTTCACTTTATGTATTTTATGTTTGTTTATATGTGTTAATTCATACTAAAAATTTTAAGTTGAATTTGCGTATTTATTACATATCCGCTTCTATCGATTATTTTGGAGTACCAAATACGTTCTCAACTTTTTCCTTATTTTTTAGATATTATATAAGGAAAATATATTAATATATTTAATATAATATATTATATGTTATAGAATTATAATATATTATATGTTATAGAATAAATAAATAAAATAAAATATGCATGGCAATATACATAAATAACAAAGTTAATTATGAATAATACAAACTATATATTTTTAATAAAATATTAATCGAGACGAGTTCGTGTATTGTCGTCTCGAGTGTCGCGACCGTCATTCTGTCTATATAGGTGGTGGTGATGCTTGGAAGGCAGCGGTCGAGTCGAACTCTTAAGTACTACGGTACTAATGAATATGATGCACATAAAGACTCGTACCAAACATATTATAAATATAATATAATAATTTGAAGCCTATGATGGCACGATCTTTTAGGATCGAATTTCTTATAAAGGCAATATATGTGTAGGGGCGACACATATTGTGGATCCAAGTGATCTTTGACCAATATTATGATATTGAATGTTGCTTGACGTCGCGGAAGCTGACGTGATGGGCTTATGCGAACTGTTATAGCGACATTAACTATGTCGTGGCTGATGCCGTCTCGCAGTACGCTCGCGATACGTAAGCT
>JAAIXJ010000887.1:10598-67759 GCA_013403705.1 Heliconius hermathena | reverse complement strand
ATTGAATAACTCTTAAAAAGATGTCAAAAATTTACACTGAAAGGAATAAATTATTTCCATTTTGTCGTAACAAGACGAAGTACGGCGTTAAAGTACGCACAATCCACATTCAATGTCTCGAAAATTGGACGTTCATGTGCAACGAAGTGTAACACTACCTTCACTTTGCTTGCTCTGCTACATGCAGGATACAGCGTGACCCTAAAAAAATTAAATTATTATAAGGAAACTCGGCCTCCTCTAGTTTAATTACCATCTGACCATATTTATATAGTACAAAATTATATTTTCCCGATTTCAAATTAAAAACCGGATGTTAAGAAAACATCACCAACTTCTGCCACTTAATATCGACTCGAAGGGAAGTGTTTTTGATATAGCCAGTGACTCGCAGATTCCTCGAAACCCTTCAACTGAGCAAATTTCAACGAACGGATTTATTCAAAATGTTGAAAAATGTAAAGCTGGCGTTTTATTGGTTGCTGTGAAAAATAAGGTAAGGCAAGGTACATAGTTGAACTCCGCTCTTGCAAACGTAGGAATTCTAGGAATTTGGATGGAGCGCGGAAATCGGAGTGTCTTAACACTAGGTTCTCTCAGTCTACCTTACTATATTATACAACTCCAACGTCCAAAAGTTGCCTGGAAGAGAGCGCTTTAAGAGATAAGGCCGCCTTGTTGCGCTTTTTATTATTATTTTAAGTTTGGATGTTCTTACGTTTTGTTAATGTGCAATAAAGTATATTTATTATTATAATTATTATGTTTCCCTTTCATAATTCTCGGATTCAAAAGAAACCAGTCCATTAGAAGGCTTGCGTGGGGACACAGGTCCAACACGTAGAAACCTCTTAAAGAATATGTAAATATTTACTGTGACGCATCAGCCGGGATCATCTCTAGGTAACCAAAGTTAATTGCCCAGAGATGTTCGCCCGTTAAGGAAGTCCGGAAAATGTGGAAATCTAAACTAGGACTATGGGATGGATTTTGGATAGACTGGCTAATGAGCTATTAATTGAGACTAACGGACGTCCGCTTATACAATGGTGTCAAATTGAATGGTTGGCGGACGATGACTCGTCTCCCACTAAAGCGGCGTAGTGCCTTGGTGGCAAAATCGGCTCGGCCGACTAAGTTACACCATCACGAGGAGCTCGTGAGCAAGTTTCCCCGCTATTACCCAGATTGAGCAGAGGCAGGGGATAGATTACAAAACCACAAGCTGACCTGCGGCCTTATTATTATTATATACAAAAATGTAGATTGATTAAGAAACTGATAGATGAAATACAATTCTCTTGAATCTGTTAATAATTATCGAAAAAGGAGATGGAATTTTGTTTGGCCTTCTGGATGATGGAATTTACTCTCGTTGTGATATTTAATAAGTACGGATAATAAAAAAAAGATGTTTATTATTCAGTGATTTCAAATTAAATAACATTTATATGATTTTCTGTAAGTAAAAAGGCACTTTTCATTCATATAAAATAATCAAAATAAAAATAAATAAAGATCAAGTAGCAAATTCATGGAGCACTTAGTATTATAGCAGTTTTTTACTTCTAGAATACCATAACTTTCATCTTAACACCAAGAATCAAACGAACCAAACTGAAAGCCCCACCGTATATCACGATTATTATAAACGTGATAATGTATAAAAGTTTCACAATCGCCTCACATTTCATATAAAACATCGCCCCAAAGCTCTTAGATGGTAAATCGTTGGTAGCGAAGTAAAATTAATAATTCCGACCCCGTCTCAACCCGCCATTACAGCCCTTTTACGAATTCCCCCCTAAATCTACAATTATTCTACTCATAGAATTCAATTCGGGCGTAGTTTACGACATCGTTAGAAGGTTTAAGTATGAAACGACGAATATTTAAAATCCTGTAATCATGTAATGTATCTGAAAGTTAGGGCATATTTTAGTTAAAATTATTTTGAGGTCAGTCGTGGCGCAAATATGAGACTGTTAATGCAATAGATTGTGGGTTCGATTATCATTCAGGAAAGGAAGAAAAAGAAGGAAATGTAATATTTAATATTTTCGTTATCTCGCTCCGGTAATGAGTCAAAGGGCGGTGTTGAATTCCCCCACTCAATATGCAATGCCTCCAGAATTCGGCGGAATATGGGGAACGGAAGTGTCTTAATGGGAACGGAGTGTCTTAACACTAGGTTCATAGATTCCCTCTACCTACCCACCAGCTATGTACAGCGTGAAGCTAAAAAAATATTCGGCGACCAATAATTTTGTTTCTTTTCAGTGTTTCTAGTAGTTTGTTTGTTTTATTTTTCTAGTAGCTATCTTTCTCATTATTCTTATTACACTTTCTTCCTTTTTTCAGTTTATCGCCCTCCATAGCTGAATATCCTTTATCATAGAAGGCCTACCTTGCCGAAAAATGGACAGGCAGCGATCTTTTTAAAATCGTCTGTCCATCACGCTGCAGACGCTGTCTTCACTACTTACTAACCACTGGGTGTAATAAAAGTAGCAGAGAAGAGTTTATTAAAAAATAAATAAAAAAAATTGGTGACCCTTTATAAAGTTATCTGTAAACATTAGTTTTAACAAACCTTTTCAGTTCGTATTATATTATATGCATAAATTAAGTATTTTTCGAAGAATTTAGGATATCACGAGAATTTTATTTTTTACTTCACGCTGTATCACGCACACAACAGGGTAAGCAGACGGAACCAATTTGTTAAGGCACCTCATTTTCTACTTTCCACCCCATTTTCGAAATATTCCGTGGCTAGTAACGGAACTCCACGCCACGCCTTATCTTCTTACCAGAACAAAGAAAACAAAATAATACATTCGATCCCCTATTCAAAATGAGGACTAAAACAGTATTCTCACACGAAAACACAAAAAACATTTCATCCAATTACAGTATATTACCAAATTACATGGCGAAGGTCTCAAACTTCATACAAAATCATTAGCCAAAGAAAGCGGGTATAAATCATTAAGTATTATCATAAATAAATATTCAGTGGCGTATTAAATTTCATCCCTAACTTCAGTGTTTGGCCGCTTTCCAAAGGCCAACTCGCCTGATACATAGATGTTTAAATAATACTAGATGAGAAAATTTGTTTATATTAAAAAGCTAGAATAGTTTGCTTGGTTTTACACACAAATATCCATTCGTTTAGTCCATTCGAGGAAGGCTAAGACGAAACCATTGATGAATAATTAGAATTGGTCAATCTCTTTGGTCTCTACTGTTGTAGAATTAGTTAAAAATAAAAATACATAAAAATATAGAGTGTTAATCACATTACTCTCCTCTGTTTCGCACAGTTAGATAAAAATAAAATTAAAAAACAACTTTTAGTCGTAAAAACACTTTCATCAACAAGCCATTAAAAACGTAATGTCTTGAAAATAGGAAGAAGAGTGGTAAATGGAGTGTATTACCACTAGACTAGGGTACTAGGATAGAGGAGCCATCAGGGGGAATCACATTCCCTCCTCTACCCTTATGTATGCAGAATACAGCGTGAAACTAAAAAAAGGCATTAATTCATATCCAGTTGAATCGTATCAATAGATATTGACGATGCAGAATTGAGTCCGATGTTTTTGCCGCACTATCCGTAGCATCCATTTTCTATCCATTAAGATTCTTTGATTTCACTGATTGTTGTTCTACGTTCCGTTTCGAACTTGCACTTTTCGCTGTTGGAAATACAAAAGCTTTAAGAATTTTAACACGCACATACCTACCTAAAGTTCAATTTATCCTGATGCTTTTTTTGTGTTCGATAACTTTTGTTGTTTGGTTTTTTCACTAAAACGTTTTAACATGCAGTGAGAACTCAGTGTAAAACACCCTGATCTCAACTTTTTGCCGAAATCCCCAGCATTCCCATGTTATGAGAGAATGTGACGTTAAGTTGCACCAATCAGCTCGCAATGTCTCCAATTTTGGCATAATTCGAGTAACAGAATAAGGTGTCTTCCTACCATATGCAGAATCCAGGGAATTTTAACTATACATTTTTGGAGACATGGCCTTTCGAACATTTTGCAAAAATATTACATAATTCTAAATATATGCAATTAAACCAGTTAAAGAGTATCATTTTAAATTGAAACTTATTTTTAAAACAAAAACAGATTTACGTTTTTTCCCGTGTAAAACTGTTTCTGTAAAGTGGTGTAACTCTGCGCTTCATCTACAAGAGTGAGAAACTCACAATCATTGTATAAACAGTCAGACACCTCATTATTTAGCATGAGATTATATTAATCATGAGACAAAAGCTATATTTCATACACACATATGGTCAATAACTCGTCGCCATTAAACTGCCATCATTATATTTAAACCGGGACAATAAAGACAAAACTTCTGTTTAAAACAAGTAGATCATTATGAAAGTAATTCCCCTCATCAAGCAAATAAGGCTGAATTCGCAGTGATAAAGTTGAACCACCTGCCAGGCGATTAATAGCTCTGTAAGGGTCTCTACACACGCTCGCGTATTTGTTATCTGTGTAGCTATTTCACAGATTAAAAATATATCAAAAATAAAAAAAAAACTAAAAATGCATTATGATTTAGTAAGCACTTGTTAATTATTTTGTGGTAAAAACTTATAATTCTTGATGATAAAGACGTGATAAAACAAGATTAAAAAAGTCTATTTTCAACAATTATGTACAGTACTTCCATGAAGCCAATCGTAGCGCAGCGGCATGAAGTGTGACTGTAAAATCGACTGGTTACGTTGACTGTGGGTTTGATCCCCACTCGAGGAGTTGAAATATTTACTTAAATTTATATTTCCATTTCTTCGCTCTGATGTCGGGGCAAAGCGCGGCGTTGAGTTCTGCCACTCTACACGCAATGCCTCCAGAATTCGGCAGAAAGTGGGGAACGAAGTGTCTTAACATTAGGTTCCCTCTGCCTACCCTGCTGTGTGCGGGATACAGCGTGAAGCTGATTTATTTTATTTATTTTACTTCCATAATAAATTTAGTATATTAGCTTTTATGTTACCCTAAATTAACGGATATTTTGTTATCATAAAAGAACAACTATTAAGAGACTAAAAGAACAGCAGCGGCTAAGAAATATTTCATTCTACGGAATACTATTAAGAAATGTGTATTTAAGAGATTTCTCTATCTCCATTATGTCCAACTGACATTAAGTTCCATCACTCAAATAAAAGGCAAAAAGTAAAGAACAGTGAAACATTTCTCTACACTTCAAATAATACACATAAATATGTGATTATAAAATTATAATTCATATGAAAAACAAGGAATAAACAGCCAAAATATTAATAATATTCCCAAAATATGTATTAATGTAGTCCAAGAAAATTTAACAGAGCGACGGTTAATCGCGGAACTTGACGCTTTGTCTGAACTGACAGAACAATGTGGGTCCCATTCACGGGCAGTCTCTTGTAAGGACGGTTAATTTATGGCGCCTTAGTTCGAGTTCTACGACTTCTCGACTTTTGCCTGTTTGACTTCAGCCGGGGATTAATGTCCTGCACATTTAAAAAGGTAGTTTAAAGGTGATTTAGGGTTTGCTTAGATTCGAATAGTATTTTATAGCAGAGGTATAATGTCCTCTACGTTTCTTTGCTTAGAAATATTTCGGGGATTATTTTTGAAATATCTGTGTAAAGCCAGATGTTGAAATTGATAAAGCGTTAAATAAAAATATGTTATCATTATATATTAAGTTTTGCAAAACGCGGCGTTGAGGTCCATGTTTCGAACTTAGGCGGAAACCGAAGAACAGATTGCCTTAACACTAGATACTCTGTGCCTAACGAGCTGTGTAGAAAAAAATGTGAAACTATAAATAAAACATAATCAATACAAAGTTAAGTTGCAGTTGTTATGATTTTACGGATTTAAATATAAATAAAAAAAAATGTCAAAAAGAAAAGACAAAAATGGGTCTTGTGAGAGAGTGCTCTACTCTCCTTTTCATTTTCTAACTAAATATTACTTGTTAAATTATAGTACGCGACGCAATCTTACTTCATTTTATTAAAACAAATATGAAAACTCACATGAGGCTAAATATAAATGGGCGAATAATAATTAAATTATATATTTATCAACTGAGTTAAAAACATGGATTCTAAATCATATTTTTTTATAAAACCATTCAATTTAAAGCATCACTCCAATCTTCACTTTCTTTTCCTTTAGAAACATTGACTATTGATTGTCTGAATCAGGACTTGAATATATAAAAATACAAGAATTTCTTCCGCATTTCCTCGCACTGGCAAAGAGAGAAAGTGCGGCGATGAGTTCCGCCACCCAGAAGGCAATGCCTCCAGAATTCAGTAGAAAATGGCGAATGGAAGTGTCTCGATGAGAAAGGAGTGTCTTAACACAAAATTCTTAGGTTTCCTCGGAAGAGTAGGAATCCTGCTGCGGGATACAGCGTGGTGCCAAAAAAACCAAGTAAATTATTCACAAATTGTACATTTTATCTTGGCTCAATTAGAAATAGTTAAGAGTTGTGTAAAACACATGCCACACTCTGGCTAAATGCTCCAGAAAACACTGACCTTAAGTATAACAAAATATTAACACCCATGTACTCTTGAATGGTTAACCTGTGGATCCTGTCGACTCTACGGTATTTCTCGGTATTACCATCGACTCTAAGTTACAGTAGGGACCTCATAATCCGGATTGGCGAATAGAATTAGTCAAAAAAATTGATTATTGACTGACGTGGAAACGGCTTGACTTGTTTACTTTAGCTACTTCCATGGTATTATGTCCTATGGGATTTTACTTTGAAATAATGCAGCCGGTAATCAATCAATTTGTCCTGCAGAAGCGAGCTATTCGTACAATCTATATCTTAGGCCCTAAAGACTCCTTAAGGCAAAAGTTTAAAGAAATTAATGTATTGACAGTTGCATCTCAATACATTTTGGAAAATGTTATGTATATTAAGAAAAACATTAATAATGTTACCGAAATTGCCAATGTATATGATAATAATACCAGAATATGGGCTAAAAGTTAGCGCACCTGTAACTCGATTGCATGGAATCCGTAATTCTTTTATGGGATAATGTGTACGCTTTTACAACAGGATCCCAGAAAACGTCCGAGAATGTTCTATATCACAATTTAAAAGAGTTGTAAAAATACGTTTGTGTGATAGGTCATTACCAGATTAATGATTATATAAATGGTAGCACGGCTTGGGAATGAAATGTTCTCTCCAGTCTGTTTCAAAGTTTCAATGTTTAAATGTGTTTTTGTATATAATTGATTTAAAGAAAAAGTCCCACTGAGTTTCTTGCGCCGGATCTCCTCAGGTCTTAGCTTGGGCAGTAACTTTAGTGAACTGATGGTAAATTGTTACAAAAAAAGAAACATGTATTATACTTCTTATTTTGAATAAAATTATTTAACTTTGACTAACGTTACATAAACCTTATACGCTTATTATCCAACACAAAAAGAATTTCTCAATTGTAACCAGTATTTCCTGAGATTAGAACGTTCAACCTAACAAACTCTAGCTGTATAATATTAGTATAAAAGTATAGTAGATCTTTTACTTCAGAAAGAAGTAGCAAAATAATGGAACATAAAAACAAACGGTAATTTCGCTCGCAACATCGCAGCTTGCGGGGAGCTCTAATTAGGCGGTAACACAAGCTAGTGTTAATTGAATCAAATTGGACTACCTGAGCTGGGGTGACCATATTTTAATATCGAAAAATACTTTTAAATTTCAAATAAAAGTTTTATAGGTCTTAAATTCAAATATGGTAGGTACTTTCAGTAAGCAAATATTTAAAAACGCTTTTTCTTGTTAAGCAAAACGCACTTTATTAATATAAAACATTTCACATTAATAAAACACGTGATATTCAGAAAATGTAATGTTAGATATAAAATAATAAAGAGAATGGTTTTCTCTTCTTTTCTAAACAACGTTTTCTTTTTCAAGTGTGAAATAACTCTTTAAAAATTATAAAAACATTTTAAAAATATGAATATTTACATATAAATTTACATCTAAGCATTATACACACACAACTGCTCTTTTATAACATGTTCTTTACTATTAAACGTAATGTCTGAGTGCACTTTAACTTTGTCTTATTTATAAGCATAATATCGTAGTCTGCTATTTTTACTAACATTCATCATTCTAATATTACTTAGTTGATAGCTCTCATTCTTTTTTTGCAGCAAATATTACATTTTATGTCATAATAAAACGAGTAAATATTTATAGTTAAATTTTTATCTCTACTAATATTATAAAAATAAAGAGTTTATTTGACTAAATGCTCTAATATCAAGACCTACTTAGGCCGACCCTAAGTAGTTTAGGTTTAACTTAGGAAGAGTTTTTTGGCTTAGATAGTCCAATAATCAGTAGCTATCAATATAACGTTAGTAGTTTCCATGTTACTCACTACACCTTTGGTCAGAGTTACCTCGGGCATTAAAAATGTGTTATGGATCATACACCACTCTCAACTACGAGTATTTATAAATGACCACCAGTGTAAAGCCGCGCTTAAAAGTAGGGTACCTTTAAGCGCTTTTATACCTACACACACAGATAGCCCTAATGACAAAATATTACATTTTCTTTGACATCATTCATATGAACAGAAATCAGTATTAAATTTCGTCAATTAATAATACTCACTGTGTAACCAAATAGGAAAGAACTAAATATTTTAAATATAAATAATAAAACCGATTGAGTGAGCATTTTATAACCCTGTCACGTTTTTAAATGGACGGGGATATTTATTTTACTTTCTTTAGATTGGATTGATGAATATCTTAAAATATTATTTTATAACATTTTAATTTTAAATTAAATATAAATATTTTTTTATCAGTTAGCAATATAACCTGATAGTCGTAACGCATATTGGAAATAATAAATTGAAAGTTATATCCTATATTTGCTAAAGCCATAGTGTCACTAACTCGCGTGTACACCAACCGCATGTTTTCCTTTGCCCGAGACTCGAACTGCCACCTCTGGCAGCCAATTTGCACATTTTGAGCTTCAAATGCTCCTTCCAAACTAATTTATTACTAGCAACTGCTCTGTTGGAAATTAGAATGTATGGCCTTGCTTTAAAATTCAATTTGCTGTAACAAAAAAGATAGAACTTTTTAAAACGTTTCTTGGCAAAGTTGGAGCTCGAAACGGTTGCGGTTACATCACTCATTTCAGTTTAATCGTATACACTTTAAGTGCACTTTGCAAAGTATTTTTATAGGAAAAGGGCATTATTGAAAACTCTTTGTTGAATGTCTAATTACGTGGAAAATTCGGACTAATTGAAGCTTTTGTTCTTTTGACCGAGTGAAGCTGTAGAAATAGCAAATAATTGCAATCGTAATTATAAAAATACGAGTACATATTTCTTTTTAACGAATCTACCTATACAGCATAATATTTTGTTTGAAATTTAAAAGTATTTTAGACACAATTTCAAAGTTCAAACTGGAAAATCTTTGAACATTTTTTATAGTGAGGCCGGTCGTGGCGCAGCGGCACGAGGTGTGACTGCAAAACCGACTGGTTGTGGGTTCGATCCCCACTCGAGGAGATGAAATATTTACTTAAATTTATATTTCCATTTCTTCGCTCTGGTGTCGAGGTTAAGCGCGGCGTTGAGTTCTGCCACTCAACACGCAATGCCTCCAGAATTCGGCAGAAAGTGGGGAACGGAGTGTCTTAATACTAGGTTCCCTCTGCCTACCCTGCTGTGTGCGGGATACAGCGTGAAGCCAATTTAATTTTTAATTTTTTAAATTTTTTATAGTTTGACGCTGTATCTCGCATATAGGAGGTCACGCAGAAGAGCTAGTGTTAAGGCACTCCATTCCTCTCTTTCTGCCGAACCCTCGATGCATTGCGTGTTATATGGTCGAACATTACGCTTTGCCTTATTACCATAATAAGGAAATAACAATATTAAATTATTTATTTCTCCGAGCAGGAATTGAACCTACAACCATGACATTTATAGCCACACGTACATATATGTAAAGGAAATCTATGTCTTAATACATATGTAAGAGAAAGTTAGCTTCAGTTAATATTTTAGTAGAGAAGTAATTTACTAAGAGCGAGACGCGTTCTGTTTAAATATGCATCCGCTGCAATGACCTACACCAATCTCAACTATTAGTTTACGGAGTTGTTAGTTAGTTACAGACGAGCTGTGGTTATCTTTACTTGGTTAAGATACTTGTACTTACAATTGGAGTAAAGATATGGAGAATGTAGAGAAAAAAGACTATATCACACTTTTTTTTAACCACGACCGGGCGGGACAGGACATATAATTTTTATATATTGGCAACCGACGTACTTTTTACTATGACACATTAAAAAATAAATATAACCTCAGCTATTGTTTTACTAACCAATACAACTAGGAAAAATACGAAATTCTTATTATATAACCAAATATTTAAAATAAAATACATTAATTAGAAAAATGTATCATTCTATATGAGAGTACTAAAATTTTCCAATGGTTAGAATCATATTAGAATCGTTGAATCATTACGTGTTGAGTGGCGGAACTCAAGCGGAACGCGCTTAACTTTTTTACGACCAACAGTCGTAACAAGACGCAGAGCCTCGATAGCCTCAAAAAAGCTACATCAAAATATTCAAAATAACATATTATCGAACACCAAACAATATATAGAAATAAATCCCAATAATAAAAGCCAAAGGCCAAGATCTGGCAGAGCTTAGACAAGATAAATATAGCCCATAGCAAAGTCAACCGGAACGAACGTGGGAATTAAGGGAGCTGAAAGATCTTAGACGTTGATTTTTCTCGTTAAACCACAAACTTTATTGGTATTGAACGCTACGGTTGAATGCCAAGTGGTTTAGGTAATTAATTTAACATTCTATTATTATTATGCTTTATACATGTATGTTATATGAACATTTATAAAAGACGTCGTGGCTCAGGGGCAGAAGCGTAAGATTTAAATGCTACATTTGTGGGCTTGATTCTCTTTCGGGGGAATTAAATATTTAATATTTTCATTTCCTCGCTAGTAGTACTAGTAACAAGGCAAATCGCGAGGTTGAGTTCCGCCACTCAAAATACAATAATTCGCGAAAATTAAAAAAGAAACATTTATATTAAATATAACCGCAATATAACAAAGCCCGAAATTTTCGTTTTTGTGAAATATAAATCCTCGTTTTACCTCGTTTTGCGTTCTCGTAGTAATTTCTCTAAATCTTCACCTTCACCTTTTCATCTCTCAGTGCTCCTCTACACTCCATACGCAACCTGCATGTCAAATTTCAGCGTTCTACACCACGTTTTGGCGTCGTTGTTATATATAGTTTTGGCCTTGTCAATAAATCAAACTAACACTTTTTTTAGCTTCACGTTATATCCCGCACGCGTAGAAAGAGGTAACCTGGAAACCTAGTGTTAAAATACTTCCGTTCCCCACTCATTGCTACTCTTAAAACATATCAAATATTTTGCATCTTTACAAGACGCTCATAAAACTTATATTCTATACAATGCTATTCTTCATTATTCTACAGTATTCTCTTTAAACTGTTCTATTCTACAGTATTCTACAATAGTTTGAACTAGTCGTAGTTTCCAAATCGATTTCCTCCGGTTTCGCATTACGCGAGACAATAACATTAACGGTAAATCGCTAGCAATCGCTGCGGAGCTGCAAGCGACTTAGGTAGATGCACACTGACAATAAACATTCTTATTTATTTTGTTTTGAGATTAGGAAAGAAAAAATATATCTAGTTTTCTAAGAATTTTCTAAGGTATTTGATAACGACGTTTGTGGATTTGATTTCTAACCGGAGTACCTTTTCGTGGCAAAAATTTTCAAAGTCTTCTAGACTTCGTCTGGAAATACGAAAAACAAAAGAATTTTTTTAACTTAAATCCATTTCCCGCTGCTAGTAGGGTCGGCAAAGAGAATTGACGTTAATTAATATGTTAAAAGGAATGTCCGTTCCCCAAATACCCCAAACATTCAAAATATTACGTGACGAATGGTGGAACTTATCCCCGCGCTCTTAAGTTACCAGAGCGACAAAATAAAAATAACTCATTCACCTCAGTGACAATCAAACCTACAACCGTCGCGTTTCCAGTCACTGTGCCACTGCGCCACGACGGCATCATCAAAATAAAACATAATAACAAAAGAAAATTTATATTTTCAGTCGACCAAAACAAAAACCATCTAAACAACCCAGTCAGTCCCCGCCCTAACTCCCAGACGTTGTATCCATTACCATACAAAATGACCGGTAGCCCTACAATAGCTTAGGGTTAATATTGCTCACGATTTGAAATTTAAACGAAGCCTCGATACCGCTCCCTGTTGTTTTCCGCCATTTATACTACTTTGCTATCTGAGAAATTGTAAGAGTCATCGCCCTGGTTTTTTGAGGTCGTCTGATTATGAAGAGACGGTGTGAGTTCGATTCCCTCTTGAGGAATTAAGTGTTTTTATGTCCCCGAGGGAGGAGAGATTTTAATTTAATTTTTATTTACGTAGGGACGAGAGAATTTAAATATTACATTCCTTATGCTTACCATGCTATGCCATATAAAATTTGAAATAACTGTAAAGCTATTTGACCATAACCAATTCTTTAATTTCCATAATTCATATTCATTATTTGTAGCCACAAGGTGTATCTCGCATATAGCAATAAGCACAGAAGAATTTCCGCATAGGCGTAGGAAGGAGAGGGGAAGGTTCTGGTCCGTGCCAGAAGTTTTATTAACAAAAAAAATTGCTTTCCAAAAATATTAAAACTACGTTCACACGAACATATCATTTAAACAATAAAGTCCATCCACCCCGAAAAATATTTGTAGATACGCCAATGGTTCCCCACTTTCCCAAATCTCGAGACACTACACGTTGATTATCGCAAGTCAACGCAGCACGTTGTCTTGTTACCAGAGCGAGAAAATAAAAGTCATCACTCCACCATGACGGTCCATGACCATCAACTTAATTATAAATTCAAATTAAAAGTTGAAGCACAAAAAAAATCAACAGACACACTTAACTAAGCACAAAATACGACAGAAAAAGGTCTAGAAAATAAAGTGTCAGTGAATTTTAAACTTATCTTTCTGCTGTAATCGTGTTTCAATTACAAAAACGATTTAGCCAAATTAGACTCTATTATGACTTCAATAAGATACAGTCTCTTTTGACAAAAGATGAGATGTTTTAAACTTTGTTTCATAATTTACCTTGTATTTATCAGACATGTTTCAGTAAATCTGCTTAAAGGGTCTACGTTTTATTCACTTTTGCTAGCGACAGTGTCACGGTTGACTCCGTCTCGAGTGCATTGTGACGCAGTGATATCATTTGAGTGTAACCAAAGTGGTCGTGGGTTCAATCTCCACTGAGTGAAATACTGCTTTATTTTTTACAATTCAAATTGTTATGCCACACTTATCAAAAACTAATAGCTCAAAAGTATTAGCTATATACCGCACATAGAAGGGTAGGCACAGGGATACCTGGGAACCTAGTATTAAGACACTCCATTCATATTAAAACACTTCCGTTCCCACTTTCCGCCTAATTCTTGAGGTATTGCTTGTTGAGCAGTGGAGTTCAACGCCGCACTTTGCTTCGTTACCAGTGGTACTTTACAGTCGCACGTACAAAATACACAAGAGTATCATTCAATTTTACTTTTAATCAAACAAAGTTACTTGTGAAATATAAAATAAGCAGTTTCAATTTTCACTTCACCATACAAAACGACGAACAAAATTATTTCATTTAACCAAAATTCTACTACTAAAATTTTAGCTATGCAATTTCCAACTCCGGCTTAATGTCTCGCAAAAATTACACATTTTGGTAGAAAGTTGGACAATGTTGATATTAAACAGCATCCGCATCTATATTTATGATAATTTCACTTGAAAAAAAAAATCATCTTGGGAGCGATTAAGCAAAAATTTCACAGATGAGAAAATGATTTATGGCTGTAGCGTCTCTTTTCATTTTGTAGCGGCTGTTCACGAGACCATTTGAAGCATTAGTATTATTTTAGGTTCAAGCTGCATCCCGCTTAGAGTAAGGTAGACAGAGAGAACCTAGAGTCAAGACACTCTTTTACCCAGATTTTCCAGACATTACGTGTTGCGTTACGTGACTCCCGTGCTTTGCCTTTTTTGACACTTTTATTAGGTCGAACTAAAATAATAGCGTGACTAAGTAACTATATAATAAAATATAAGAATCTAAATTACGTGCACTTCTAATTGTTGTATCATGAAATTTATCAAATATGATATGTACATTGGATGCCTATACAATATTATGATATTGTCATCTAATCTACATATTGATGATGGAATTGGAAGATAGCTGATGGAACCGGAGCGTACTAGTAAATATATCAAGTTTGTGCTCATTACATTTGTCACATTAATATATTTTGTTAATTTATTAATATATTTTGTGTATCCCGCACACAGCAGGGTAGGCAGAGGGAACCTAGTATTAAGACACTCCGTTCCCCACTTTCTGCCGAATTCTGGAGGCATTGCGTGTGGAGTGGAGTAGCAGAACTCAACGCCGCGCTTAACTCCGACACCAGAGCGAAGAAATGGAAATATAAAATTAAGTAAATATTTCATCTCCTCGAGTGGGGATCGAACCCACAACCAATCGGTTTTACAGTCACACTTCGCGCCGCTGCGCCACGACTGGCCTCAAGGATTTCTATATTTTATTTATTACTGTTAGTATTTACAAACAAATCCCTTGAGTCAATCTGTCTATACATTTATATTTGAGAGTTAATCTCGGAGATCAGTAAATGGATTTTTAACGGACGGCCTCTCTTGGAATCCAGATAGAAGAATAAAACATTTTCTCTCGAACAAAGTAGCTTATTTCACAAATTTGTATTTCTAAAAGCTTTTTAATAAGAAATATTGTGTTTAGAATAGATTTCAATTTTGTTATGATTTATTTTAATATGAGGTTTGACTGCAAAACCGACTGGTTGTGGGTTCGATCCCCACTCGAGGAGATGAAATATTTACTTAAATTTATATTTCCATTCCTTCGCTCTGGTGTCGAGGTTAAGCGCGGCGTTGAGTTCTGCCACTCAACACGCAATGCCTCCAGAATTCGNGACATCCGGTGGAACCCAGCCAAGAAAAAGTAACTTTTAAATACATCAAACAAGACAAAGTTTGTGGAAACGTGGAAGCCGCATTTTTAAATTCATTAAGTAGTTCAAAAGATTGTTCCTTGATCCTTCATTAACAAATTTAAACATGAAGCTATCGTGGAGAAGCGAAACACCATTTGAGAGTTGTAGGTTCGATTCGTACTTGATGGAATGATTTACACGCAATATCTTGAATACACACGGAAACGAGATGTGGGGAGCGTAGTGTCTCAACACTAGATTTCCGTTGTCCATCCTGCTAAACCTGGGATACACGGCAAAGCTGAACTAATCTTTTAATTTTAATAAACTAAACGAGCACCATTTTTAACTGAAAGTTTGAAAACGTAAATTCCACCATTTTCCAGCTATCAGGAAAACACCATAGATTTGACATAACTAGACGTGGCTAAGAGACACTCTAAAACTAACCATCTCATCCGAATTTCAGGAAGACTTCAAGCGAGATAACAAAAGGCTACTATAATTGAGATTCTCATTTCTTTACAAGTCTGTAACAAATCTCCGAATAGCCTCCAAGAGACAGCTGAAAAGGGTATTCTTTGTCATCAGCGGTAAAAAATGCTACGTCAAAATTTTTCCCGCAAATGAAATATTCAAATGTGGTGAATCTTTTTTTTATCACGGCACCACACGGCGCGGCATGACAAAAGTTTTGAAGCGAAACAAACTTTTAATTGAAATGCTTATTTGAATATTGTGATTGATATCGTTGTGAATTACGGGGTACTTGTGTTTGTATATTTTTTTTTTTGATAGCCAGTTAGCGGTAGATGACTAATGGCTGTTTTAATTTGAATTATTAAAGAAATTGTTATTATTTTTCTTTGTTTAGCTTAACACTGTATCCCGCATTAAGACACTCTCTTTTCCCACTCTCGGCTGAAATCTCGAGTTGTGTTTTGAGTGGCTGAACTCAACGACGCCCTTTGCCTCGTTACCAGAACGATACAATACCAGAATGAAAATATAAAATATTTCCATTCCTCGAGTGGGAATCTAACCCACAACTTGTCCCGTTTACAACCGCATGCTTGTATCCCTGCGTCACGACTGGCTCCTATTATTTTTATTCTTCACATTTTAAAATTTTAAAATGCAATTTTCATATTTCTTTCATGACAAGTTTCAGAAATAGAAATTCATACTGTAACATTCGAGGAATTCATAACAACGGTGTAGGTACTTTGTCTATCCAGAGTGTGATTTCAACTCACTATTATTATTTCAACAACATTTATGTTTACTAAAAGAAAACATAATGAAACCACAGAAACCTTTTTTTTCAGCTTAATGTCACAAAGACAGGGAGACAGAGTGAACCTAGTGTATGTATAATACATTACATACCCTTTCCGATGGAACTGCAGACATTGCGTGTTGAGTGGCTGATTTTAACGCCGCACTTTGTATAACAAAAGTGGGAAAATATGAATCGCTGGGGATTCCCATCAAAAATCAAACCCATGACAATAACTTTTAAAGGCAGACGCAGTTAAATTACGATACGATGGCCTAACAAACCCCTTTATAGAACAGAAGGCAATTTTCTTTTCTAGCACGTTCGTATGTCACTAGCAATATCGTATATTTCAAAATTTAAAGATTTATAGTACATTTCAAGAAAGTCTAGTTGCTTCCACTCAGAAAATGAGAAGTTTATCCCTAAACGTCATCTAATTCTGATTTATATTGTTGTTATAGACTACTCGTTGAATATTGGTGGAGAGAACAAAATTTATGACTGTTCACTTAATGCTAATAATAGGAATCGTTAAATCGTTAATGTTTTTTTTTATAAGAAAAGATGGTTTTTATTTATTCTGTTTTAATTTGACAAATTTTATAAAATTAAATAGTGGTGTTTTGTATTGTTATCGTTAAATTTGTTATAATTTATTATGTTCGTTGTTATACTTTATTGTTTTCGTTTTTGTAAAGTAAATTAATTTTGGATTCGTGGTATTGCGTGTTAAGTGGCGGATTTAATCTAGAAATGTAAATATTAAATATTTAATTTCCTGAAGTAGGAATCGAATCCATAACGTCAGCCAAACGCCACTTCTCTTATTATTTTAAAAATTATGTGATTTTGCTATGATATTATATTATTTTTATTTTCTTATATTCAAAATAATTAATTACCTAATAATTAATTACCTAATATATCAAATAACATGAACATCCCTATTTGATATAAAAAATATACCTACCGGAAAAGTTTTACCCTCGTTACATTTTATGGAGCGACAAATCGTATACTTTCGGATTCATCAGTTACAAAATGTACAAAATAATTTAATAAATAATTACATTTTTTAAAGTTTAAAGAGTATATTTTTGAATTAGTAAAAGATTGAATAATTTTAACAGGCAAAAGGTCAAAACAGTCTGGAAAAGCACTTCGTCTTCCCAAAATAGGTAAAAGGAAATTAATCCCCTGAAAGGGAATTGAACCTGTGGCGCTTAAAGTGAAATTGTATCTTACTGCGACACGGTGACCTTTTATTAATTAAAATGTTGTAAAGTATTTAATTTATCATCATCGTGATTCATCACACCATTGGCTGTCATGTCCAGCCTCACGATATCCAACCAGCGCTTCCTTGGGCGTCAGGGAGATCTCACTATAGGGACTGATGTAGCAAGGTAACTTGCAAGGCATAGTTCCGACATAGTTCCTAGGCCAGCGCGTAACGTGACTAAGCCATAATCAAAGCTCCTGAGTGTGCCGAGATAGTACTGGACAGCATTCGCCGCCGTATAAAAGAACCGGTCGAATGTTTCTCTTTTATATCTGCTCCTTGAGTTTGGTCGGTATTCTGCGATCACAGACCACACCAGTGGACACACGGACAGACTCGTACACAACGGATCCAAGGTACCTAAACTTTTCCGACTTAATGGCTGGTTCATCTATATGGATAGTGCACGAGTCCCAGCTCTCGAAGGTATATACTCGGTCTGCGACACATTTAGTTTAAGAACACTTTTCTCAAGCGTATTCCAGAGCTTCACTTTACGCTCCAGTATGAGTTAGTTGTCGTCAATGAGTGCTATGTCATCGGCATACATCATCAGCCATGGACGCTGGTCTTGATTGTATATGTGTGTGTGTGTGTGTGTTTTTTCCAAACTATCCCGTTGTTGTAAAGGCTGTAAAGCTGTATTTTATTCATCAGTAATACTTTTATCGCGTAGGTTAAATGAAAATAGCTACAGATTCTACCTATATGACATTCAAAGTACCCTCAGTACATATATAGTGTACATTTACATTAAATGAGTAACATGTTGTTTATAGCATATTGCTTTCCTCTATTTATTGACTATCCAACATACTAGTAAAATTTAAAATTTTAAATAAATTTTAATAAACCCCCGACCAAAACTATCACTAGCTCGACTATCTTGTCAAAGAGCTTGAAGCCGTTACTATAGCTAAGAATCACCTCACTATCGATCGATTAAAAAAAACCGCACTTAAATCGGTTCATTGATTGAGAAGCTACGGTGACACAGGCCGACACACAGACAGACACGTCAAATTTATAACACCCCTCTTTTTGTGTCGGTGGCTTTTAAAGTAGTAGTTCCGAAAATTGACACATTCTAACACACTATTCAGCTTTATAAATTTAAATTATATAGAATTATCTTAACTTTGCTTATCTTATGGTGTTTACTGCAAAAATTAATGCTATCTCTCTTTACTAGACTTTCCGCCCATTTAGAAATATTAAACGAATATAGAGCCTGTCGTGGCGCAGACGCACAAGCGTGTAATTGTGAACACATCGATTGTGGATTCAATTCCCATTCAAAACTCAATATTCAAAATATTCTTTATTCAAATAGACTTTTATAAGCAGTTTTGATTAAACATAAAGCATTTCGAATAAACATAAAGCTACTACCTGCTCGGAAGGAAATTCTGCTTAAGAAGAGCTATCGGTTGGAGAGAGATATTGGTTAATACAATAATACAATAGTAACTATCCTGTAAGATTGTATTTCAATTTTAAATAAAAAATATATTTTTAACAATTTTAAAAAATAGGGGCCTAGAATAGATTCTAGTGGAACGCGAAGATACGAGACAACGATATTAAGAACCATATGCTCACTATGGAGAGAGGTATTACCAGAAGTGTACCACTTCCTACGCCCTCTGCCTCGTTACCAGAGCGAGGAAATTAAAAAAAAAACACAAAATGAGAATTGAACCCACAACATGGGCCGCTTACAGTAGTACGTTTGTGCCCCTACGCCACAATTGGCCAATCATATATTCTGAAAAAATCGTAATTTTAATTTAATTAAAGTAATTAGTAAATTGTAATATATAATTTATATTAACACTATGGATAACTAGCGAGACAAAAACATACAAACGAAAATAATTTCAAAAAGTGTATATCGAATCCACAATCACCTATTGCAGGTGCGTGTACAAAGGAGCAAAACAGCAGCTTTAAATTTTTTTCTCTGTATAGTCGTAGGCAGAGAAAACCTAGTGTTAACACTCTCTGCTGAAGATTCAATGCCGCACTTTGTCCTTAACAGGATTATTACCGTCCGACCGTCTCGTTTACAAATAGATAGCCTCATATTCGAAAAATAAATATTTATTATATAAATAAATAACCTCAATAACATATATTACTGTGTGTTTACACGTAACGGTTAACGAAAAATAACGATAATGATGACACAACCGGAAGTCGGGTCAATTTCATCCGCTCCAATTGTGGTCGCCAATTATTACATATTTACTTATAATTCATATAACATCCGTATTTATGTGAATTTTAAATGAATATTACATTTAGTTTTTTACATATTTTGATATACTATTTACTTTATATATAACTCTATATTTATAGGAGACTCTCCTAATGCAGTGAAACAGTCTTTACAGAGTATAAGCAATGATATTAATATATATGATATTTCAATAAAGAAAATCAGCGGCTCAGTGGGGAACGGAGTGTCTTAACACTAGGTTTCCTATGCCTACCCTGCTGTGTGTGTGATACAAAGTGAAGCTGATAAAAAAATTAAAATGTTTCTAAGATCTGCTGAGATAAAGTACGACGTTGGATACCCCTACGCTGCGTGAGTTCTCCGTTTCGTTTTCCAATTTTAAAATGCCTAAAATATTATATACATACCTACTTACTGTCACGATGAGTAATGTATTTAATAAGCATTTGTTACAGTAGTAAGTAATATATTACCCGTCGTGGCGCAGGGGCACAAAGTGTGACTATAAACGCGACTAGTTATGAGTTCGATCCTTACTTGAGGAAATGAAATATTTATTAAATGTATATTTCCATTTCTTCGCTTCTTTGAATTCCGCCACTTAACACACCATGCCTCCAGCGGAAAGTGGGCAATAGAGTGTTTTAATACTAGGTTCCCTCTACCTCTCAGCTGTACGCAGAATACAACCTGAAGCTATTTTTTTATTTTTTATTTTTAAGTAAAATATATACCTACATTTTATCAATAGCTCGCAGTAAAACCAAATATTTAGACTTGTGATCGAGAAAAAATTGATTCAATTAAACACAAATCGCTTGTTCAATCCGTCAGGCATCACGATTTATTGTCGAACTTGGCCAATAAATACTTAGAAAGATTTAGGGAAAGATTGTCGCTACGAAAGAACCGTTACATAAGGAGCTATTAAAAGCTAAAAAACTGAGATATAAAAAAATCATAAAACTCTGACTTCACTTTTTAGAATAGAAGATTCTTATTTTTTTTTATACATTAACAGATCGTCGTGACAGCGTCTGTATGTAAGCGCGACGGTCATGTGTTCAATTCCCACTCTAGGAACTTTTTTTATGAAAAAGGACAAGGCAAACGAGCATACGGGCCACCTGATGGTAAGTGATCACCGTTACGTGGTGCGTAGGAACTTCTTACTAAACCGCGCAATAATGGAGTGCCACGTATCCAGATAGTATGGATGGTACTTTCTTTTTATGGAAAAGGACAAGGTAAACGAGCGTTCGGGTCACCTGATGATAAGTGATTATCGCCGCCCATGACCCCGTGCAAATTACTTGCCTGTACTTGTATTTGTGACGTACTGTACAGTTAGAAAATTTGGCGGCAGGTACGGTCAAGCTCAAGGTACGGTCAACTCAATCGGTCAAGCTGAAACTAGGGTGCACCAACACAGAGATGAGAACAGTACTCCATACGTGGTCAGACTTGGGCCCCATACAGGGCCATTCGGTGTTTTTTTTCAGTTTCTTTGAGGCCAACTTGACCTTGGTTTCAAGATAATCGCAAAACTGGCAGTCACTCGGAACGCGGCTATAAGCGGAGTGCTTTGGAATACTGGCACTACATAGCGTCTGGCACTATAAGTCAGCAGATTGGGATGGAATGCGCACATTTCATTCATGTTATCTATGGGGATCGGTTTCCTTCTATTTCGATGATCCTAGTACCTGTTGCCGACTTAGTTCTACACGGCATGGAACTTTATATTACTAGCACTGTGGTACCAATCGGTGGCAATTTTCAGCCTTGATTTGATACGTCTTGCAAACTTGGCGCCTTTATCAAAAGCCAGGCATATAAAATCTGGGCCGAGACCCTCGTTACTAAGGATCCGAAGGTGAAAGCCTCAAAGTGAAAGTATAACCGAGCCTCTAGGTAATTTAAAAAGAGAGAGAAAGCCTCCGATCTCCTGGGCGCTCTCTTCGACTTGAATTCGACTTTGGATGACCAACAACAACGCCGCCGCTGTTTCTTCTGCATATCAATGACATGTTAAAAGAATAACTATCGCGTTTACTGTCGACAGTTTAATTTCAAATAAAAATTCTAGAATACTTAAAACTAAAGCTAAATCCAAAGTTAATACTTTATATAAACAGAATACCCTATAAATACTAGTCAAACGAATTTCACGTACATTATAATAATATTAACAGAATATTTGCCAAACGTAGAGAAGTCGCTTTCTGAATGCGGCTGTTTGCTTAGGATCCCTTAAGCCCGGTAAGTTGTATATTACAGTGATAGAGGTATTTACACACGAATACTATTTCAAATTTAGTACCAGATATAGTTTGATTTATTTATTAGACAACCATCTACTACAACAACTACAACTTTTTTAAATTTTGTTATTCTGTGTAAAAGTTATGACAGGATCTGAACTCGCGCCTCTTAGCCAAGATGCCCTTTTTCTATTCATATAAAATTAGTCCTTTATTACTGAAGGTAGCCTAGCCTTAGCAAGAAATTATTTAAGGCCACCGCATTTACATACGTCTTCTAATTTTTATTATTTTTTTTATTTTGTTGTATTTATTATTAACTCCGTTTCAATTATGACATTTCTGTTATCCTTCTTTCCTCTGAATTTTGCCTCATTACCAGAGATAAAAATAATAAATATTTAATTTCCTCGAGTGGGAATCGAATCCACAACCTGTCACAAGCTTCTGTGTATCACTGCGCCACGGCTGGCCTCAACGCTGACAGTTTACGTATTCACTTCAATTATACGTATATACACGAGTAAATCATAAAATGTCAATATAAAGCCGGAACATATTTTATATTCCAAGAAAACATGGGTTCATATCCGTATAATAAAAAATATATATAAATACAGTGGATTTATTTGTTTTGGTTATTAAATACTTTTCACTCAATTTATTGCGGCATTGAGTTCTGTCACTCAATACTGACTACTACTCATTTGCGAAAAGTGGGGAATGGAAGTATCTTAATGGGAACGGTGTCTTATCACTAGGTTCCCAGTTTCCCTTTGCCTATATAAAAAAATACTTTAACATATTATCGTAGCATAGTGGGACAACTTCTTACTGGAAACCATTGAGGGTTCGAACATTTCTGAGGAAGAATTAATTATTTTTATTTCTGATTTTCTTTGTGAAAAAAACAACGTTAAATGCCACTCAACATGCAATATCTTGACTTTGGAAGCTGAACAAAAATAAGAATTTGATATCTAATTGTTAAGGCGTATTAAATTAAATGTGTGCCCTATTTAAATTATATAACTATGACCAGGTTTTTTTTTAATTCACAAATGGGTTTACAAGACGTAAAGTGGAAAATTTTACTTTTTGCTGTTCTTGTTGGAATTTCAGGAAATTCTCTCTTAGTGCTCACTTACGCTAAATTAAAATTTTCTTAGTCCAATACTATCATCTATACATTGTCTGTCAGTCAGTCATTGATCTAATAGTCCTTCCAACAGTCACAGACAGATAGAACATCTCTAAATAGCCTGAAAGTAGAGAAAAGTAACTCGTAGCTTGTGTCTTTACACTTTCATAAAATGAAGATGAGAAAAAAATATTAAAAATATATAAAAAAAGGTTGGTTAACCTTCCACATTTATAGCTAATAGCCGATCACAAACCGAACAAAAACGCTCCCACAAACGAAATCCTGATGAGATTTCACAATAACCGCAACAACCAAGAATTTTCACTAAACTTTTTATATAAATTAATAGAAGTCCTTTTTCAACGCATAGTCTTTAATACAGTCCCTTACAACATAACCGACCCAAGGCATTACTAAGATAACCGATTTTCCAGGAACCCTCAAAACTCCTTATTGCTACGAAATTAGAGTCGACTATCATCCAAAAATGGGTTGGATGTAACTGGTTCGATCTCCGGTCACAGCTGTGGAGCGGTAGGTTTAGTCGTTTGTGGTCGCCTGCCTAAATACGTACGAACAGACGGGCTATATGCTGTTTTACTTGTAGAGCAATAAATTTGGGTCATCTTGGGAATCTCTATAATATATTATGGCTGTAGCTTTTGGCTTTGTAGGTCTCGTTGATGTTGTAAAATATGTCAGGTAGTGTATTGCAGTTTTGTTTATATGGATGAGTAAAGATGCCATGGTTATGAGTTTGACTCCCACTAGAAAGTATGATTAATTTTCATTTCCTCGTTCAGGTAACAAGACAAAGCGCCGCGTTAAGATCCTCCATTTAATACGCAATGTTCCGGAAATCAGATGCGTAGGGAAAAAGTCACTACTTTCTCCATTTTCACTTAACGTTAGGTTTAATCTACCTACTTTGTTATATGTGAAATATAGAAAAAATACACGTATGAATTGTCTAAAGAAATTCTCTGAAATTTTGCGACAGCTCCTGAGGAGTTAAGAAAAGATTTATTTCGCGGTAAAAAATTCAATTCTTTTTGAAAATATTAGTCATTATGATAGTTACTTTAAATAACATATTTTTGATTATGAGTGTAACCTAGTGTTAAAAAATTCTGTTCTCTGCAGCACTCTATGCCGCCAAATTTTTAAAATATTGTGTGTTGAGTAGAGTAACTCAACGCTATGTTTCCACGTGTATCGAGTGTTAAGAAATGAATTATATTGTATTCTCTCGAAACCAACCGTTTGGTGAATGCTGTGCCACTGCACTACGATGATAATTTTCTTGAAAAAGTTCTAGCATACAACTATATTTATGAATTCCTATTCCCAACACTCAGCTACACAAATGTGAATCCAAATTAAAGCCTAGGTAGTCAATAAAGTCTATCGATCTAAGATTTACCATTTATCAGCTGTTTCAATTTTCTTACGCCATCTTATTGATTTGAATTCTATTAGAGAGAGATTATATCTGATAAACCAAGTATTTTATCTACATTTTTTATGTATTTAAATTTTATAAAATAATAAATAAATCAAAATCAGCCTCACGCTGTATCCCGCACACAGCAGGGTAGGCAGAGAGAATCTAGTGAAAGACACTCCGTTCCCCACTTTCTGCCGAATTCTGGAGGTATTGCGTGTTAAGTGGCAGAACTAAACGCCGCGCTTTGCCTTGAAATCAGAGCGAAGAAATGGAAATATAAATTTAAGTAAATATTTCATCTCCTCGAGTGGGGATCGAACCCACAACCAGTCGGTTTTACAGTCACACTTTATGCCGCTGCGCCACGACCGGCCCCATAATATTTCTTAAATTATCGAAAAACTATTGGAAAGGACATATGGTATCAAACTTAATGTAGTAGCTGGGTTTATCCACAGTATGCTCACACACTGCTGACTTCGATTGATTATTGAAGTCAGCTGGGTGTGCGCATACTGTGGATGAATGCAGCCACTTCATTAGGTTTGATAAACCCCAAATCTTCGCTAAGGAAAACAGATACATTCCTAGAATGATCCTCGAGGCTATTCAAATACACAAACATCCTAATTTCAATAGAGAGGATGGCTGGAAACTTTCTACCACCTGGGACCCACTCATAAAATCATTGAAGTCTCAAACCCACCATACCAGAGGGCAAAATACTATTAGCTCATTCTGCAGCAATTCGCGAGGCGATTAAGAAATCGTTGGCGGTAGTTTGATATAATAAATGTCAACTATAAATGTCAACTATATATAATAAGACAGTAAAAATATTTTGTCTGTACATTTAGTTGACTAGTTTTGTCTGTACATTTTGACTGAAATGGATAGAGGGACACTTTAAAAGAATAATAGAAAGCAAAAAGATTTTTTTTGAATTTCTTGTCTGTCTGTCTGTCAACGATATTTATGTCCACATTTTTCTCTGAAAGTACTGAACCGATTTACTTAAAAATTTTACCAATTGCTTTGTTTTCACTCAACTTAACTACTAAAGTTCATCAAAATCGATTCATTAAAAAAAAAGTTATCGTCATTTTAATGAACTCAAGGCATTAGTTTGCATGCGAATATTATATAGCAATCGCGCTGGTAAGATTCTTGGCTAAAGAATGACATTCGAAACGTCTGGGTTATATGACTGTTGATAAAAATATATATTTTTGAAGCACTATTATATAATATTTTATACAATAAAGTAAACAAAATTGAATTGTTAGTGGAGATTACCTTCATAAATCATAACAGTTAAGTTTAAGTCGTAATTAATTCAACACAGAGATAAAGAACGATCTTGAAAGAAATATCAAGTAAATACAAAGATTTTTTGGTTGGTTCGTTCATATAATATATGTAACTAATTTAAAAACTGTACAGGAGTTAATATGCAATTATTACAGTTATTTTACAAAGAATATTATGAATCCTTCAAATCAATAATTTAACATTTAAGGCTGTTTCTGAATGAGTAAATTAAATTATTCACTGACATCAGCACATTTAACAGAGTATATTATATAGGTAAAAAGAACATAAAGTTACAAAAATATATACGTGTAATAAATAATTAGCTTTATGTTTATTTTATAAATATCAAATATCAACAATGGTCGTATTTTTTTTATTTAAAACAATCAAAAATTCTTCGACGATAGTGTCGTAAAAAAATCATATTAGAAGTCATTATAGTTGTCAATTAATTGTGCTTATTAATTCAATAATCATGTATCTCAAGCGGGCGAAGCCGTGGGCGAGCCGCTAGTCTTAAATATACGCGGTTAATCCGGTAAAACAGTTTCATTAAAAAAGTAAAAACATAGATAATGCTATGCGAAGATATATGCTGTCGCCGATGCCGTTTTCAAAGTATTACAATATATTCGTTACAATATATGATTTTATGCAACTTTAAACATTTACGCGACTCATGACCGTTCTACTCCCGCATTTTAAAACTATAATATCTTCTAAAATACTTGTTTGCATTCCTGTGATATGCCGTAAAAGCCAATTTTAAACTGTATAAAGCGCAAAATGTTATTACCATATTTAATCGGATAAAAATAATACTGTACTGTTGAAAATAGTTTCGCAATTGTCTCTACTTTATTTTAAACACAGAAATGGTTACTGTGGGTTGCCCTTAATAGACTGAAATCTCAGAGCCCCCAGACCTACTTCGTTAGTACCTATGTCAGAAAGGGCCCCACTTTTAACTTAGTGAGTACGCATATTGCCTTAACTACGTATTAGACTAATAGTCCTCAAAATTTCAACTTTGCTAAAATGACGTAGGTCTGGCAGCCCTGGGATCTCGGTCTATAAGAGATAGACATATTATGTGCTATACGCTATATAACATTGAGGTGTATTTCTTTAGTTAGCCTTACATAACCAAATAACAATAATAAAAAAATATAAATGTAAATAAATATTTCATTACCTCGGGAATCGAGTGGTTGTGGGTTCGATTTACACATCGAACCCACAACGAATCGATTTTACTGCACTACGTGCCCTTAAAAAAATCTTTAAATACAAAAAAACACACAAAATAATAAAACAATGATAAACAAATAGAGACAAATACGACAGTCTGTTTGTGTCATGTATTAAGATATGACAGAATGTCCCGAGAGCTACAGTATGGGACCACTGACCCGGAAAGCCGGGCGTCGTAAACCGCGATATGCTAGCAAATATTCAACGAATAAGCCACCTAATATACGTACGAGTATGTATGTATATGATAGAGGTATATCTGTTGGATTTGTATTTTATCAATGTATAAGATATGTATTTGGTATAGGGTGACCAGTCGTGGCGCAATGGCACAAGTGTGTGACTGTGAACGCGACAGGTTGTGGTTCTATTTTCGCTCGGGAAGTTCAACATTTAATATTTTCAATTCCTTGCTCTGGTAATAAAGCAAAGCATGGCTTTGATTGACGCCTCAACGTGCAATGCTTCCAGCATTCAGCGGAAAGTGGGGAATGGAACTATGATAATGGGTACAGAATGTCTTAAAATTAAGTTTCCAGGTCCCTAATGTGTGGGATAAAAATTATGTAGAAAAGAGTGACCGTCTATAGCTATTAGAGATAAGCCTTTTTATTGTCACATATAGACTTATAATTTAACAATGTTCTGCATTATCTTTATAAATATTTATTCACTATGGAATATTAAATTAAATATTATGCATATTTGCCAAAGATTTGGCTCTATAAATTTATTTAATTAATAGAAAGTTTAATTAATAAAAAAGGACAAAAATACCACAGATCATTCCCTGAACTGATGGAAAATCTAAGATTTTTCTCAATTATATTTATATAACAAATATATTTATATAAGGAACAATCTAAAATGAAAAATAAATTAAAACAATTATTAAAATTTTATATTTTACAGACGAAATTCAATATAAAATAATTTTTTTCCGTTCAACTTTACTTAAATGTGAGTAGGTACACTACACTACAATCTACAAAAAACGCGCTAAATAATAAAATTTGAAGCTTTCAAGACAAAAAAAAACAAGAACTTTCCAAAGCAATATTCTACTAACCTACTTTCACTATGAAATTATTCAAGAAGAAAAAAAGTTAACCGGCACTAAAAGTTCCTTTATATAAAACGGGTACACGGTGCCAATAGAACAATAGTGTTTCTAAAGTCTAAACTACTACAGGTATAGTAATGTACTACATTACTGTAGTGTATTATGAGAGTGGGATAATTGAAGTGGTTTTAATGTTTTTCTTTGTTGTTTTTACATCATACTACAAGCTCCATTAGGACTCCCATTCCTCACTTTCTGTCGAATTCACGAGACTTTGACTATTCAGTGGTGGAATTTAATGCAGCGCTTTGCCTAGTTACCAGAGGGAGAAAATGAAAATATTAAATATTTATTTCCCTTGAGTGAAAAGCGGATCCCTCGAGTGAAGATCATAGCGTTCACAATCGCACACTTGTGCCCCTGCACCTCGATGGCCTCTTAGTGAACTCAGCTTAGTAGTTAGTAAAACTAGGCCCCCAGGTTCCTTCTGACCCCAACACCAAACCCGGGAAAGAATTGGGATTGCAACTCCCGCCTCGTTATATACAGGATACAGAGTGAAGTTAAAAAAAAGTTAGCTTCACCTGTCAATGAAAAGAAATTTTAATAATAGCGTGTGCCTGTAAACACGATGGTTATTGATCTTATCCTCACTCAATACAAGAATTACTTTCATTTCCCCACCCTGGCAAGACATAATACGGCGTTATATTAAGCCACTCATCACCATGTTTCGACTTCAAACGAGAACAGCGTGTCTTAACACTATTGTCTTTTTGCCTACCGCACTGTTTACGGGACACAACGTGGACCTTAAAATGCGAGTAAATATCCAAGCAAAATATTCAATATCATTTCCTCCTGTAAAATAAATGGAAAAAAAACCTCTTTTTCCGAAGAAAAACATCAAAATTAGAACTTTATTCTAGCTGTATTCCATAATGATTATATTATTGTCTAAATGAATCACCAAAGTTATAACAAACTAAGTAAAAACCGACGCTACAGAATACTAAACACCCAGCTGAAATTCATCTTGAAACATTTCCAATTCCCTTTATTACAGCATCTTCATCGGAAAGCTATCAACTTTTTATTTTTCAAGTAATACGAAATTGAGTCAAAAACTTTAAGTGGCATAAGAATGAGTATTTTGGATGAAGGCCAAGGAGTTTGACTGCACTTTAATCTACCGTGAACTAGTACAAAGTATGCATGGGCAAAATAAATTCGTCAATATTTAGATGTTATTTATGGCCTTAAGTATATTGTTAATTTAATTGTGGACCTATTTTTTATTAACGTCACGCTGTATCCCTCATCTAGCTAATGAAGCCGAGGGAACGTTGTGTTAAGATATGGGGAACAGAGTATCTCTGTATACCACCTGATTTTCAAGGCTGTTGTTGAGTGGCGGAACTTAATGCCTTGCTTTATTTTGTTACCAGAGCTAAAAAATCTCTGTAAGGAGATTCGATTAATTTCCTCTTCTCAAATATAATTTCACAGAGTTATAAACATTTTTATGAAATATTTTTAATATTTATAAATGTTATTCCACTTAGGAGAGAAAAAGTGCCCCATAGACGTAGGTTCAAATCTCCAAGTTCAAAGTTTCATACGTTTTCCAAAAAGTATTTTCCTATCCTAAGAGTGAAAAAAAACAAAATATTGGGATAATATAGTTATCGTTCACCAATTTCTCTTCGTCTATTCCCCAAATAACACATTAATACATCAAACTATTAGACGAATAACTAACCAAATAGAATATACTCAGTAATATATTATTGACAAGGAATTATGGTTACATTTTATATGGGAAATTGGAAACGCTGGCTGGGTATTGGAGTTTGTAATGCCATCCTTAATTTATTTTCCTTATAAGATTGCTTGCGGATTCGTTCGAATTGTCCGGATCTTCTAAAATAGGTTTCGCCGATATATTATTCTTATACTTTTACATATACGTGTTTCTTTACTATGTGAAATAAATTTAGTTAATATTTTTTGAAGCCATCTACCTGTAAGCGTAGTGGTTCTAGATTTGATTCTCATATCTGACTATAAATTCGATAGTTGTGCTCTACTTCTTTCCATATTAAAATAATTAAATCATTATATTCAATTATTTTAATTTCCCAGCTCTAGTAGATAAGGCGCAGCGTTGATTTCCGCCACTCAGCTCAATATATCTGGTAAATTGGGTAGAAAATGGGGAACTGAGTGTCTGATTTAAAAATTCCCTGCTATGCAGGAAAAAGTAGCCAACAGGCAGGCGATATTTTCAACTATAGTAAATCTAGGAATTTTAAACTATATCATTTCATAATCCACGTACCTACTGTAAATTCAAATAAAAATGTCAAAAGTCAATTTGTCTCCAAATTATTGCTTTGAAAGTTGTGAATAAATCAGACTTTTATAAGTAATGGAGCGACTCTAATACGTACATACACCACCCAGGCAGGGTGGTAATAAAAAATGTTATAATCTTATCCGGGATACGCTATACGGACGCCTCATACAAGGCTCTATGTCCTGTGCTTGTACAGACTGAATGACCTATATAGGGAGCTTGGTGTGTCTCAATTCACTTATCTCTATCCCAATTCTCTGCTCGACTGTTGAGTGACGGTACTCAACGCCGTGCTTTGTTGAAAGTAGTAAAAAAAATGAAAATAATCCAAATACATTCAGCAGTAGAAATTGAGCCCACATTAATAAATTAATGAAATCTTAAGATGTTATTTTTTTTGATGAATTTAATCAAAGGTTATGGATTTAATTGGTTATTATAATTAAATTTTTACAATCTATCATTCCATCAAGCTTAATTATACATATTGATGGAGAGTCCGACCGTTAAACTTTCTCTCTTATCAGCAATATGTGGAAAAACGTTTAAAATGTGATTAAGAAAACAAGTTAATTACAACTACAAAGAATAATACGTCCAAAATTTCTGTTCCCAATATCCCAAATAAAACCTATAACCCAATTTTCGATTTTAAATGAGTTTTATAATTTTTGCACCAGAACTATAGTTTTTTTTAATCAATTGAGCGACGCAAAAGAAAAAGAAAAGGTCTAAAATGAGGTCTTATATTTTTCTTTTTAATGTCAAAAATACAAAAATCCGACTACATAAGTCGGATTTTTGTAGCTTTAAAATATTATTTTGCTTAACTTTACGCTGTTTTCCGCATACAGCAGGGTAAACAGAAGCAACCAGCTTTTAAGATAGTCTATTCAAATCTGATACCACACTTAGTGTAGGCTAATTATAAGAAAACAAATAATAATTTCAATAGTCTCCAGTATATTCCACTACTTTGACAACTTTTTGGTTTAGGTCAGCGGATTTGTTCCTTAGAGGAACAAATCCGCTTACCTAAACCAAAAATCAACGCATATCAATAACTCCATAACCGAAGTACACACCTAAGAAAAATTAAAACGACAAAGGTACCCTTATATCCTTGCCAGGTTCCCTGCCCCAGAATATCCTTAGTGTGTACATATACAGGAAATTGGAGTCCCCGTTTATCGGACGCATCGGCAATCCGCGATCGAGACGAGATTGTATGAAGAAAAACATATAGCCAGTGGAAGTATTACCACATATTGAAAATGGTTGGTGGAAAATAAGCTTTCTGATATTGCAATATGCTACGAGTATATGCGACTTTGTGTGGGTTTTTGTTTATACTAAACTTTGGGTCATATTTATTTTATTTTTCACAAATAAACGGCTTTGTGAAGGCAGAGAGAACCTAGTGACGTGTAATTCCGTTTCTTACGAATACAAAAAATACGTCTACGTAAGGTTTATTTTTTAGCTGTATTCTATATATCATATACTAGAAAAATATATAGCCAGTGGAAGTGAGAGTCTAGTGTTAAGAAACTCCGTCCCCTAGACCCTAGAATTTGAACCCACATCATTCACGTTTTTACTCGCACGCTTGGAACTCTGCACCACGACTGGCCTCTTAAAATAAAATATTAAAATTTTTCTTATTACGCTAATATTACCGTATTGTTCTTTTTACCTTTTTAGACGCAAACAATATTGTAATAAAACATATTGCTATAATTATAAAAAAGGAAGAAAGGAAAGAAATTGTGTTATGAATAAACAAAGCTTAGGCTAAGAGTTTACAAAATGATTCGCAAATATTTTCTTTGTTTCTCACGAAAATTTAATATAATTATATTGTGTTTATATGAAATTGGCTGTGTGACTGTAAATGCGACGGTTGTGGGTTCGATTTTAATGAAATATTTTATACTTTCATTTCCTCGCCTTTAGTAACAAGATAAAGGGCGGCGTAGAGGTTTGTCACTCAACATGTAATATCTGGAGAATCCATCGGAAAGTGGAAAGGAGATAGTGTCTTATACAATAATATCTCAAAATAATTCCATTTTACGGGTTTGAGTGTTTTATATCTACCTAAGTGGGTGTATACACATACAATATAATTTTAATAGATTTTAAATGAAAACAATATATTAAAAAAAATCGCAATACTTGTGCTCTCTTGGGGGAATATTTATATCTTATAATTTTTTCGAAATAGATTCACATAAAACAATTTAGCCTATCAAAGAAACCAGGGTATTGCGGAGAGCGGAGTGAATTATCACTAAATTCTTTTCCTTCCCCAAGCCTAAATAAAGAGGATGAGCAAATTTAAAAAAAAATAATAAAAACAACAATCCAACTCATCTCAAACTACGAAGACCACTCCATCACAACAAAGTTGCCAAGACATCCAATACTCTAATTTAACTTGTGCCAAGCATAATTCCCAAGACCAAACCGTCTATGATTTGCCGTAATGAAATCGAATAAGTTGAACCTGGTGCCCGCACTAATTACTATAACTTCTAAGCCACTCGCGGGTCAAAGCATTTCCGTCGGCTGTTAAACATTTCTTAATGACCAACGCTCGTTAAGAGGAAAGGTTTTGGCTATTCTTGAAAATTAACAGTTACACCAGCTCGAAGACCAGCTTAGCTTGAGCTTGCTTCTCCACCTCATTTGTACCACAAGGTCGAATAAACGAGGATTTTTGTAAAACTGGCGTAGATCTCCTGACTTTGGTCAGTGGTTCTGCGGTGAGGCATAAAGTTTTATGCATTTGAAATGGCCCGAAAATTGCTCATTTCACGTTTTCGAAGCGACAAACACCAGTTCGGTTATATCCCGGACTAGAGATCTTGATTACGGCTGATGTAGTGTTATTATTATTGCTTAAGTTAACGGCGTGATGTTGAAATGGACATATCTGGTTGAGTACGGTATTCAGGAGTTCGAATTTGATTTGTGGAAATAGATATTATTACACAGTTTTGCGCACATAGCCGTGTTGGCAGAGGGAAACTAGTATTAAGACACTCCGTTCTCCCCTTTAAAAAAACAAATTCCCCCGAAAAAATGAAAATAGTTTATCTGTCTGAAAGCTCATCGAACAGTCGGACGCTGTGCCACTGCGTCACTTTAGCTTTATATGAAAATAAATAATAATAACAAAGTTATTACTATTATTCAAATCTCAAACTAATATGGCGGAATATTATGGTAAGGCCAAATTAATGGATCGTCAGATAGATACTATTCAATTCTAAAACTATAAACATTATTCTAATTTTGTTATTCTAGTTTATGGTCGCGGATGGTGGAATGAGATATTTAATATTAAAAGGCTATTTAGGTTTACGACAACAGTTTTGATAAGTTTAGTTTGATATATTATAATATAGTATGTACATACTCGTACATCGTACCTGATTGTGAACGTTACGGCTGTGAGTTCCAATTACAATTAGGGAAATAAATATCCTCATTTCTTACTCCAGTAACAACAAAATCGTGTTCTTGAGGCCATTCAACACAATATCTTGAGAATTTTGCAGAAAGTGGGACACAGAGTGTCGTAACACTAATCTTCCTCTGCCTATCCAATGAAACAAGAAGCGTAAAGCTATATTATGCACTAGTTATTGTTAGCATCTATATCAAGATTTTGGAAAAACTTCTCTAATCTAGTACTGCTCAGAATTTGATAATACTTAGTTAAAAATATTTCAATTTACATATTTGTAACAAATATTTAGAATTAAAAAGAACGAAGCTACAGTTTCTCATAATTAATTATATCCTTGAAAAATTCTGACCACTGATTTTTTAGAGTAAATAATAATAAACATCTGGTTTTGTTTTATTTTATCCGTTCATTAATTCCGTATTTCCGCTAAAACTGCGCATTTTTTTAAACGTAAAATCTGAATCTAATGAACCTAGTGATACGATCGATGTTTTATTAATTTAAGATACATTGCACGTTATGTGGCAGTAACTAACGCCGCGTTTCCTCCAAATGATAAAACATAATCAAAATAATTTAAATACAACATATATTCATTATCTGAAATCAGAATCGAATCTATAGTCTTTATAACTATAGTTGGAAGCGTTTCCAATAGTAATATTTTTACCTTTGAGATAAAATTTTATATTTCATTCAAAAACGTCGCGGACGATAGAGCTAAGCCCAGTGCTCACTCTGCTGTCGGATTACAGCGGAAATACCACTCTTGCTAATACAAAATTGTTCATTGCTACCTTTATTTTAAACTTTAATTTCATAGTTTTACTTATATATATATATTTGTTTTTGTGGCTTGTCGTGAGTTGTGGCAAGGTCACAAGTTTTCGATTGAAAACGCGACAGTTTGTGGGTTCGATTCCCACTCGAGGACATAAATATTTTATATTTGCTTTTCCTCAGTCTGCTAACTTGACTGCCTTAACCGTAGGTTTCCAGATTCCCTCTGCCTACCTAAGTTAAAGCGTGAAGCTAAAATAAGCTAAAATTTCTCATGTAATAAGGGCAGAGATAATCTAATGTTAAGTAAGACCCTTCGTTTTTTACTTTTTATCCATTTTCAAGAAAGAGTTTCGTATTGGTTGTAGGAATCTAGTGTGGAGATCTGTTTGGCAGAATTTAAACATAAGTTTAAATATGAAAAGACTTCGAGTTTAGACTGAAAATAGATTGAATATATTACTACTGTTAAGATGCCCCGTTTCTTGCTATCCGTTGAGTGGCGAAACTTAACGCCTCGCTTTGTCTATGTATCAGGGCAAGCTCGAACCCACATCCTTCCTATTTACACTGAGACATTGTGCCTCTAATTTGTCCTAGATATTTTGATTAATTTAACCTGTATTGTAATAAATATACTATATACTTTTGATGTTGTAACAAAAACTACAAATATCTAGTAATTATCTTGTATTAAAAGGCTTTGGATCACGCTGACATTTATAATCCCGGAACGGAACAAATGCATGTGAAAGCATAATAAGTCTTGTAAAAGGCAACTTTTTAAAAACCGTCATTTTTTTTTAAATTTTGTTTAAACATAAACAGTTACGTAACTTAAAAACATTGAGAACAAAAAAATACATAATTAATATTCCTTCTGTCCTTTTTCTCTATAAAAAAAAAGACTGCGTTGGCCGGGAATCGAACCCGGATCAACTGCTTGGAAGGCAACTATGCTGACCATTACACCACCAACGCAGGTGCCTTTACAATTAAAAGACGTGTAGATCTTTATTATAGAAAATTGTAAAATTATTCTACAGTTCCATCAACAGTAGTGGAAAGGGTCCAGCGTACTTATCCTAAATATATGAAAATTGCACAAGATTCACAATAAATAATTTTATCATAATTTTATTGCTTTTGAAGTTCTTATATTATATATCTGTATATGCGTATACGTGTATTCTTGATCGCTTTCAAATTTTGAAGTTGGCTATGACAAATGCTAGACCATGTATACAAAAATCTGGGTATAGAGACGCTAACAACAGAAAAAAGTTAAAACAAAAACAATTTTAAAAGTACTGTTTACAGACATTACATTACAAATTTATCTTATTTTTTTTCCTTCACACCCCACATAGCAGGCTAAGTAGAGGGAACCATGGAACCTAATGTTAAAACACTCCGTTCCCATTAAAACATTTCGGTTATCCACTTTCTACGGAATTCTGGAGAAATTGCGTGTTGAATCGCGTATAAATCAAACCTACAACCTATCACATAACAAAATAAAATAAGTAAAGTATTTTATAAAATTAATATTTTGATGTGATTATTCACATAAGGAACTTTAGTAAATCGTACACTATAAATATAAATATTTATAGACGAGTGACAAAAAAAATTAATAAAAAAACACTGCGTTGGCCGGGAATCGAACCCGGATCAACTGCTTGGAAGGCAACTATGCTGACCATTACACCACCAACGCAGATGTATAGTGAAAAATATAATAAGTACATATTAAACCTAATACTACTAGATTTATTTAGTTTAGGCAATATAGCTTAAGCAGTGGTAACATAACCTAGCGTTAAGACACTCCGTTCTCCACTTTCTGCCGAATTTCAGGAGGCACATCTTAAGCGGAGAGATATATAAAAAAATAAACAAACAAACGAACCAAAACTAAGTGCCATAGAACTCTGAAATTTGCAATTGATTGTGCACAAAAAGAGGACTTTCCGAAGTTCCAACGGGACTGGGAAAAGACGGGAAAAAACATTTCATATTTCACACAAACAAAGTTTCGGGCATCTAGGCCTAAGCATATGATAGGCATAAGCAATTTATCTAGTATTTTTTCTGTGTGCTGTTACTAGAGCACAGCTACCCCCACGCATAGAGTTAATATACATAGAGTAAGTGAGCTAGCCTAAAATGTGTACATTGAAAAAAAAACGAGAAAACAAATGGGAGCTACCTATCTCTTCTTTTTTAAAAAAGAAAGAGATGGCCAGTGTTTCCATAAAGATAAATGAGGGTCTCCCATCTTCCCTTTTTTATAATTCGAACATACACTCACAGGGCTGCCTATAGCTTCCCTATTCTATGTATAATAGCTCTATGATCCCATATTACCAAATTATAGAGAAATTGTCTATAGTTTAGACAATGTTTCTGTAATTTAGAAATAATTTATATTTATAATTTGGAATGGGGAAACCCACAATTTTATCACTTGATTCTCTTTGATTATTTAACAAAATGCCATAAATAGATCAAAATTTACAGCTGACGGTGAAGTGTTAGTTATTCTCTAAATAATGACGACACGTTCTGAACACTGCTTAGTAAAATATTTTTAAAACAATATAAAATAAATAAATCAGCTTCACGCTGTATCCCGCACACAGCAGGGTAGACAGAAGGAACCTAGTTTTAAGACACTCAGTTCGCCGAATTGTGGAGGCATTACGTGTTGAGGGGCAGAACTCAACGCCGCGCTCAACCTCGACACCAGAGCGAAGAAATGGAAATATAAATTTAAGTAAATATTTCATCTTCTCGAATAAGGATCGAACCCACAACCAGTCGGTTTTACAGTCACACCTCGTGCCGCTGCGCCACGACTGGCCTCTAAAACAATATAATTTAGTTATATTTATTATTATAATATATTTGAATTATTTTTATTTCTCTACTCTGGCACACAACCCTTAGTAGTTCTGAGTTTGGACAATCGACACGCAATGTGTCGAAAAACAGAGAACTGAGTGTTTGAGCACTAAGTCAACACTGCTTACCTTAACTTATACGTTCAGCGTTCAGCTCTACGTTAGCGTACTAACGTACTAAACAGAAAATCTATAGAATCCGTTTTTTTTTTATTTTTTACATCATCAGGAAACTAGTATGGTGCTCAATATACTGATATTTTTTTGATCATGATTGTTATAATATTTAGTACTAGCGGCTCGCCCACGGCTTCGCCCGTTTAAAATACATGATTATTGATTTAATAAGCACAATTGATTGACAACTATAATTACTTCTAATATGATTTTTTACGACATTATCATCAAAGAATTTTTGATTGTTTTAAATAAAAAAATACGACCATTGTTGATATTTGATATTTATAAAATATACATAAAGCTAAACATTTATTATACGTATATATTTTTGTAACTTTATGTTCTTTTTACCTATATAATATACGTCTCATCATAATTCTAAAACTCTNTATATATATATATATATATATATATATATATATATATATATATATATATATATATATATATATATATATATATATATATATATATATATATATATATATATATATATATATATATATATATATATATATATATATATATATATATATATATATATATATATATATATATATATATATATATATATATATATATATATATATATATATATATATATATATATATATATATATATATATATATATATATATATATATATATATATATATATATATATATATATATATATATATATATATATATATATATATATATATATATATATATATATATATATATATATATATATATATATATATATATATATATATATATATATATATATATATATATATATATATATATATAAATATATATATATATATATATATATATATATATATATATATATATATATATATATATATATATATATATATAGCGCATGGCGCAGGGACACAAGTGTGTGACTGTAAACGAGACTGGTTGTGGGCTCGATCCCCACTCGAGGAAACGAAATATTTATTTAAATTTATATTTTCATTTCTTCACTCTGACACCAGACTGGCAAAATGCAAATTACTCAGATTCACGCAAAAGTGGAAAACGAATTGTTTCGACACTAGGTTCCCTGTACTTTCCACACTATGTTATAAGCGAGATCAAGCGTGAAGTTTATAATAATAAAAAAAAATCTATTTCGTCTTAAAATATGATTTATAATATAATTATGTTTCTACTATAAAAATTGTTTTTTTTTTAAATTCAAAAATATAAAAAAGCCTGCGTTGGCCGGGAACCGAACCCAGAACAACTGCTTGGAAGGCAACTATGCTGACCATTACACCACCAACGCAGATGCTCTTATATTTCATTATTTTTTTTATTATTATTTTACACTTACATAGAATTATATGATCTTTTTATAATAATAATTAAAATCAATATATAAAATGGTTTTGTTTTGCTGAAGGCTATATGTTAATAATTTCGATGTAACCGATTATAACTGCGCTCAGAGTGACCTCCGGCTCTGACAATGTATCACCACGCGGACGAGACCAGGTAAAAGCTAGCCTTATATCTCTAGTTTTTTTTTTTAGCTTCACGCTGTATCCCACATATAGTAGAATAGGCAGAGGGATTCTGGGAACCTAGTGTTAAGACATTCCGTTCCAATTAAGGCACTTCCATTTTCCACTTTCCTACGAACTCTCAGAATATTGCGTGTTTATTTGTGGGACTGAACGCCGCACGTTGCCTAGATATAACCAATTCAATCATAAAAAAGAGATAACTTATAAGATAAATTAAAAAATACTTCGTAGTAATTTTCAGTGAAACAAGCTACAAAATTGCCTATAATATTGCGTTTAATAGCGACTATTGTTAAATATAAATATTTGCTATGAAGTAGACAGGCTACCGTGGCGCAGTGGAACAGTGTCACGGTAAACAGGATCGTGAGTATAATTCTCACACGGGGAGATGAATCATATCCATGTCGTAGCTCCGGTGACACGAAGCGCGGCGTTGAGCTCCGCCACTCAACATGCAGCGTTTCAAATTTGGATGGAAAGTTTGAAACAGAGCATCTAAATACTTAGCAGTTGCCTGCCGTGATATGCAAGTAAAAACGTGAAGCTGCTTATGTCTAAAACAGAAGACGTAAGTATCTACGCTCATACACTCATTTAATATTTATTACATTAAAGAAAATAAGTAAAAAAAAGTAAAAACACACCTACTAGTAGGCAGTCCAAGGTTCAAATTCAAATTCAAAATATTCTTTATTCAAATCGACTATTATAAGGTTCGGAAGGCAATTCCATCAGCTACCTTCGAATTCTATCAGATTAGACCAGTTTTCATAATGATACAGCAATTACAACTAGTTTAAAAACTAGTTCTAACTAGGTCAAAGTAGAACTAGTTTAGTTTTTTTTCTTTTATTCAGTTAAAGCTCGACCTAATAAAAACATGTCAAAATGGATTCCGATTCAAAATTATCCTGAATTATCATAAAATATAAGAAATCAAAAAAAAATAATAAGAAATATGCTTACATGTACTGTTCATATAGCAAATTTACTTTTATTATGTAATAGTATCGGTCTAATCTTAGGGTAACCACATACATTAAGACAATTAATATAATGGAATAATAAATTTTAGTTCAATAAGTATATAATAATAAGATTTTTTATGTGCATGAATTGTATTTATACAGGCTACCTGCTAAGCCAGTGTATGGAATGGGTTAGCTATGGTTTCACGCTGTATATGCGGGATACATTAAGTGTTAAGACACTCCGTTCGGAAGAACCGATATACTTAAATTACTAAATACGCTTATAATTAATTATAAAAAATATATATTTGTAAAAACAAAAACCCCGACTGCAGAAAACTAAAAAGAAAATAAACAAGCCCAATAGTTTATTAGGATTAACAGTCGGGACCTCTTTAAATTATGCGAGGTTTCTGGTAAAGATTTTATTGATTGAAGAATTATTTATAGGTCCCGACTGTTAACCTTCATGAATTATTGGGCTTGTTTATTTTCTTTTTAGTTTTCTGCATCCGGGTTTTTGTTTTTACAAATATATTTTTTATTTTTCACTTTTTTGTTAGAATTCATTATAGTAATGATAGTCATGATATACCTTTTTGAAATCCTCGTATTGAGCTCTTGGATTTGATACCCATATTGTGGTATTCGAAACGAAAAAATTTTTTTTCACTAAGTCCAATGGCGTCCCGCAGCCACCATTGTTTCTTTTAAGCGTCACCTATCTAAGAACACTTGGGCTGCTAATACGAATCTAACGATACCTCAAATATGTAAATCCGTTCAGCGGTTCTGGAGATATGAGGTAATAAAGAATATTACATACATACAAGATACGCGCGAAAAACATAAGCCTTCCTTAGCAGTCGGGAAAAAAAGATTTAACGAATATAACAAGTTTACCTTATCGACAATTTCAGGAAAAAAGTACTTAATAATAAAATAAATAATAATTACACACTGGACTTTTAAAAGGGTCGTTGTGGCGTCACAGCGTCTGATTGTAAAACGGTTGTAGGTTTTATTTCCACTCGGGAGAATAAATTATTTCAAATTTCTCGTTCTGGTCACAATTTAACATCTACAATGTCTCGAATACTAGGCTATAAGTGGTCAACAAAAAAAAACAGGCTGTAATACAAATGTATTTTCATACACGTCTGTGGCCCACCTAAAGTAAGACAAGATGTATGGTCATTAAGGCCTAATCGCTGATAACAACTGTTTCTATGAACCTGTTCTTATTATCCTGGTAATGATCAAATAATAGGCAGCTTCGTGAGAAAATCACTACATTATTTCATATATAAATAAATATTGTAGACACCTTTGATTAGAGATGACTTGCTTAATTATTTTATCTACGATCTTGTGCAGATTATATCAATTATTTTACTTATGAATTGTAAATCTTTCGCCAGATAACCGCGGCGTTTAGCTGCGCCATTCAAAACGTAGCTAATTTCTTGAATTCGCTGTACTAAGTTCTCTTCTAAACATTTTTGTTTGTATTCTACTAAATGAGTACTGTAAATCGTAGTCAAGTGGAACAGGATATGACAGTAAGCGAGATGGTTCTGGGTTCGATATCCACGCGGGGGAATTTGGAATTAAGCTCGAAGCTAAAATCGTTCTGTTCATTTTAGAAACAATCAACACGATAAGATCTTGGGAACGAATCTCAAACTTACGTTGGACTGCCAAATATTTCGCAATTATTCCATATTAATTGGTAAAAAGAAACGTTATAGTGCACTTTACAGTTAGTATCTATTAAATGAAAAATGTATATTTAAACAGATGCATGAAATTACAGTTTTATTATTAAAGTTGATATTCATATGAAGAAATCATTTAATGTACACAGGTGTTCTTCAAATATAATTGACATGTATTTACTGAGGCATTAACTTTAGTGAAACGTTCAAAAAGTGAAGCATGTAACTTCTTATTTTGAATAAAATTATTTGAATTGGAATTTAAATTTGTAGGTTGTAGATGATACATGAAATCATCGTGGTTTAGGGTATCAGCACCTGACTGTAAACGTCATGACTTTGGGTCTGTTTTTCTCTATGAAGACTTATTTTTATTTCCCCCATAAAATGACTAAGCACGAAAAATTGGATGGAAATACAGTATTCCAGCACCAGCCTCTCTCTAGACGTAGGAAGTTACTTATCATTTTCTTATACTTTTACTTATTTTTAACGACTTCTGTAAGAAAAGGAGGTTCGACTGTTTAATTCAATTTAATTACAGTTACAACGATAAACATTGTTAAAATTGGTGTCAGAAGTGAGATTCCTCATCGTTGCATTTCTTTTCAACCAACTGCAAAAAAGAAGATGTTCTCATCTTCAACCGACTTTAAAAAAGGGAGAGGTTGCCAATTCACCATAGTTCACATTTTTTTATTTTTGTTCTTGTCAATATGCCAAATGTTAAGTAATATGCAAAATAATACCTAGTTAAGTTTGTAGTTTTACATAGGACCACCACTAACTTGAGAATCGTCCTTTTAAGATCTACTCATCACTTAAAATCGTAAAATAAATTAAATTTAACAAAAACAAAACCGACTTCAAACAATTACCTAAAATTATAAAATAATTTTACATAAACTAAAATGTACTTTGATTTTGGTAAAAAAATATAAAAAAAAACATATAATATAATATTTAATAATTTTGAAGTCATTTTTTTTGTTCAAAATTTATCAATTAAAAATTTCTACAACTTAGAATATGTTTATTAAATTTTATATAAGAAAGAATTATATTATATAATATAATAAATATTATATAATACTTATAAATTAGAACCTAAGATTAGATATTAAATTATTTATAGCTCTACTTAAATATTAAATATTGAGTAGCTCGGCTTAATTTTAATATAAGTTACTGTTGTACAAAATTATAAGCAAAAAGAAAATACGACACGAGGAGAATGTAATAAATATTATTTGTATTTCCTCGCCTCCTTACTCTTACAAGAGTAAGAAGGTAAAGCGCGGCGTTGAGTTCCGCCTCTCAATACACGATTTCTGGAAAATTCAATGAAAAATGGGGAAGGAAAGTGTCCCAATAGGAAAAGAGTGTCTTAACACTATTTTTCACTTTTTTCCCTCTGCCTACCCTGCTATGTACAGGATACAGCGAGGGGCTCGCGAGCGGCGAGTTTTCAGCAAATATTAATTATAAAACATTTTGATCTTAACATATATCTGCGTTGGTGGTGTAATGGTCAGCATAGTTGCCTTCCAAGCAGTTGACCCGGGTTCGATTCCCGGCCAACGCATTTTTTTTGTAACTTTTAAGTGAAAAAATAATATTTCAGCGATCCTAGGTACTTTTGTAATACTGAATATATATATATATATATATATATATAATTAACATAGCATTTAATAACTATATTGTAAAAACTGGTGTCAGGTATCATTAATCTAAGTACACCTTGTCACGTCCTCACCTAACCTATAGTTACGGAATTAAATGTGTAAACGTTTTTCTCGAACAACTTGTATGGAACAGCGTTATTTTGTACGGAAAATATATATATTTTTTATATTAAAAATTAGGAAGAGTGTCAATATCTATAGCTAAGGCACGGCTCTAAAGGCACGGCCTCTGACTGTAAGCATTATGGTTATGGATTCAATCCCCATTCAAGGGAAGAATTATAAAATGAATCATTTTCATTTCCTCCTTCTGGATAAGACAACAAAGCGCGGCATTGAGTTCCGTCACTTACAAACGTAATTTCCCGTAAAATTTGGCGGTGCATGGGCAGAGGGATCTCTTAACTCCAGGTTCTCTCTGTCCTTTCCCTTTGTGCAGGAAACAATGTGAAAGTAAAAAGAAGGGAATCAAATGTTGAGACACTCTGTTCCACACACACCGCTCAATTTTTGAGAAATTCTGTTTCAATGGCAACGAAACTCAACGCGCGCTTTATCTTATTACCAGCGAGGAAATAAAAATTATTTATTGCCTTGAGTAGAAATCGAACCCACAATCGTTACGTTTACACTCAGATGTTTCGCCACCGACGACGGCCTCGTATTATAACACAATAGGCACACACGAATATGTAGATACATAACATACTTATTTAGAATCTCATCACATATCTGCGTTGGTGGTGTAATGGTCAGCATAGTTGCCTTCCAAGCAGTTGATCCGGGTTCGATTCCCGGCCAACGCAGGGTCTTTTTTACTTTCATTGAAATGTACATTTTTATTATAGAAACGTTAATATTGACCTTTGGGCTCGCCCTATTTTATTATATAATATTATAACTTTTATTATAAAATAGAGCAATATTGTTACAATTTTACAATAGCTTAAATTATCTTTTTTTATTTAAACAAAAATTGCTAAATCAATTCTACTACACTCGAGTACACGCTAAAGTTGTGGGTTCGTTTCCCACTTAAGGGAATGAAATATTTAATATTTTCATTTTTTCGCTCTGGTAATGAAGCACGCGTTGAGTTCCGCCACTCCACATCCCAATCCCATCTCCATCTCCAATCCCTCGAAAATTCGGCGGAAACTCGAGAACAGTGTCTTAACACTATGTAAAAACAAAATTGATACAGACAAAATTACGGGTAGATATTAATACATACGAACGTTAAAACAGAAGGAATGCCAAATTACAATCTTTTACTTTCCTAATCGAATCTGCGCTATAGAGAATACAATTAAAATACCATTAATATAAAGATCAATGCCTTTGAAGACAAAAAGGGGTTTTTCAAATAAAAATTGCTCCCAAATTTGGACAATCGCGTTTCCCTTTTGTTTTCAAATTCAATTATTTTGTGTCATAATTTTATTTGTTTGAAGGCACTTTTCTATTTTCAAAGAAAGAAGTGGAGAAGGAAATTAGTGAATTTTATTTATGAAAAGTGGAAGTAGAAATTAACATTGTATTATATTTACGAGGGGCAATTTTTTTAAATCTTTTGTAATAGGATTTTTTCAGCTTTACAGTGTATCCCGCNATAAACAGAAGACAAAAATTTCATCGTAATTTTTTTACTTTTAATTTTTTTGTAAATAATTTCTTCATGGAAATTGTATTTTCCAAAAAGAGGCCGTATAAAAATAATATTTTTCATTAATTATTTCACTTGAAATTAAACATGGAGCTTATTGTTTGTTTATTAATAATAAAATCAAATCAAATCGAATCAGTTTCACGCTGTATTACGAATACAGCAGGGTAGGCAGAGGGAACCTAGTGTTAAGACACTCCGTTCCCCACTTACTGTCGAATACTAGAGGCATTGCGTGTTGAGGGGCAGAACTCAACGGCGCTTTTTTATGATATTTAATATAATATTTATTAATAGTAAATTTACGTATTTATTTTGCGCAGAAAGTAATGACATGAAATATTACAAATTAAATTATTTAAATTTGAATAAAGGAAAATAATAGATTTTATGTGTTACTTACTTAAAATGGAAAATGGACATTTATAATTTAAAAAAAATAATAATAAATCAGCTTCACGCTGTATCTCGCACACAGCAGAGTAGGCAGGGAACCTAGTATTAAGACACTGCGTTCCCCACTTTTCGCCAAATTCTGGAGGCATTGTGTGTTGAGTGGTGGGACTCATCGCCGCTCTTTGCCTCGAAACCAGAGCGAAGATAGAGAAATATAAATTTAAATAAATATTTCATTTCCTCGAGTGGGGATCGAACCCACAACCACACATATTTGTGTCCCTGGGCCACGACGACCTTTACAATTTTAAAGAACAGAATTAACCATGTTTCCATATACATATAACTTTTGCTCTATACAAAGACACAAGGGTCGTCTTGTTAATATAGAGAGACAAAAATAATATATTGCTTAATATTTATAGTTTCAAGGAGGTAATTGTACTAGGTTTATGTACCGGACTAGTAGACTCGTGTAACGTCTATAATATAAAATTAAATATTTTTTTATTAATATCGCTATTTTAAACATACTCGTACAGTACATAGGAAGAAATGAACCTCGAGTGGGGATCGAACCCACAATCAGTCGATTCTACAGTCACACTTTGTGCCCCTGCGCCACGACTGGCCTCAAATATGATATTGGAAATTAATTACGTACGTTCTTGGCTATGTCTATGTATATACCTGTGAGATTAACCAGAGGTCAAGCGTCGAGTCGCAGGGGCATATAGTGTGACTGTAAATGCGAGTGGTTGTGAGTTCGATCCCCACTCGAGGAAATAAAATATTTATTTAAATGTATATTTTTATTTCTTCTCTCTGGTATCGAGGCAAAGCACGGCATTGGGCTCCGCCACTTAACACGCAATGCTTCTAGTATTCGGCGGAAAATCGGGAACGGAGTGTCTTAACACTAGGTTCCCTCTGCCTACCCGGCTCTGTGTGAGATACAACGTGCAGCTAATTTTCGATGTAATTTATAATTATAATAGTTTTAATTTGATTACTTTCAATAAAAGCTATAATGTTTATTGTTTGATAGCTGAAAAATAAAATATTTCACATTCCTCTTCCAATAACATATTTTATTCCAAACTAATGCATAAATTACATATAAACAATAATAAATTTAAATCGAGCGCTATAACTGATGATTGGTGTATAGTGATCCTCTTTATTGGACTTATTTATGTATGTATTCATATAAACAGTGACTTACTCGCGAGTTTACCCGCTTGAATTACGCGTTTCTTTTTCAGCTTCACGCTGTATCCCGCATATAGCAAGGTGGGCAGAGGGAACCTATTCTTAAGACACTTAATTTCACACTTTCCGCCGAATTTTTGAGGCATTACGTGAGGCTTAAACGAGTGGGAGTGAAGTAACAAAAAACATATCTTGAGAGCATCCTGTTTTTCATCGTAAGAAGTCACTATAAGTGCGTTGCCAATATATATTAGAATGCTGACACAATTCGGTTATAAAAAAAATATGAGGCTGTCGTGGGGCAGGGGCACAAGCGTGTAACTGTAACGCAACGGTTGTCGGTTCGATTTCCACTCGGGGGAATGGATTATTATTTATTAATATTTTAATTTCATCGCTCTGGTACTAAAGCAAAAGCTCATTAACCAGCATGCAACGCTTCAGGAGGCGTCGGTGGATAATATGGATTGCATTCTCTTACACTCGGTTCCCTCTGCCTTTCCCGCTGTGTACAGCGTGACTGAACAAAAAAATATATTACGTAAATATAACGATTAATTACCAAGAGGCCAGTCGTGGCGCAGCGGCACAAAGTGTAACTGTAAAACTGACTGGTTGTGGGTTCGATCCCCACTCGAAGAGATGAAATATTTACTTAAATGTATATTTCCATTTCTTCGCTCTGGTGTCGAGTCAAAGCGCGGCGTTGAGTTCTGCCGCTTGACACGCAATGCCTCCAGAATTCGATAGAAAGTGGGGAACGGAGTGTCTTACACTAGGTTACCTCTGCCTACCCTGCTGTGTGCGGTATACAGCGTAAAGCTGATTTATTTTATTTTTTTATATATATTGTAATAATATATTTACAATTGTCATTCGAACCCTAAGGATAAAGCACTTAATATAAAGTAAACTAAGGCGATGTAGTACGTCTATACATTCTGGGTTATACTTTTTCCCTCCCGGCTATATTCAAGCGCGTGTATTTCATTTCAGCCGATTGTCGATAACCGGTGAGTTACTGCTGACGATACTCGCTAACTCTGCTGGAGTTTAATGTGGAAAAGTTTTGATTGTGTTAGGTTATTTGATTTTTTGTTTCTGAATTGAAAAATAAAGATTTTTAATCCTTCACACTTTATCCCGCATATTCGGGATAGTGAGTGTTAAGTGGCGGAACTCACTCACTCAATCTTTCGTCTCGAATCGGGTATGTTACCCTCAACCGTTGCTTTTACATTCAAACACCTTGCCACTACGGCATAATGGACCAGTAATTATTATTTGCATTTTCTCCATTTGGCTGTGAACCCGTATAAGTCTTTTCTGTAAACGGGGAATATTTAGTTTGGAGTATGGACTTTTTGAAAAGAAAAAAAATCTTCTATGCTATTTTCTTTTAATTTCTCATGTTGAAATATTTTCGATGCGTTGTGCCGGAAATAAGAGCCAACTATATATTGTACTTTCAATATTATAAAAATAATATACAAATACTATATAGTATATCAGAAATAAACGGAAATTGAAGAGCGGGTGCCTCGTCATGAATCTGACACTTCCTGCTTGAAACTGAATGCCTGCTTTTAGCTAAAAATTATGAAGATAAAAAATACGATATGACCTATTAGAGATTTATTTTTGCAAGCTTTTATTTAGCTTGACACTACTTACTAGTCATAATGTAAGGTTTTTTTTTTATCTTGCAAACCACCTAAGCCATTCCCCACTTTCTGCTGAATTCTGGAGGCATTGCGTGTTAAGTGGCGGAACTCAACGCCGCGCTTAACCTCGACACCAGAGCGAAGAAATGAAAATAAAAATGTAAATAAATATTTCTTTTCCTCGAGTGGAGATCGAACCCACAAACAGTCGATTTTACAGTCACACATTGGATGTTTATAAATTAATTCATTTCCTCACTGTAGTAAAGTAAAGATCGCCGTTGGGTTCCGTTATCAACACGTAATGTTGCGAACTGCGGCGGAAAGTAAAAAACAGAGTGTTGAAAAAACATAGATATTGGAAAACCAATAAAAAAGAAATCAGTATTTTAATGTAGCTCATTTCTTGCTAAATCCAATTTTAGAAAAACAAAGGATGGTATCCTTCAAATGTATCGATATTCTAACGTAGTAAATATTCATTCCTTTGTTGCTACGTGTTGGTAGACATATAATATATCATGCGAATATTCATTTTTATGTCAGAAGCATAATATAATATCTAGCTTTATTTTTAAATATTTTTAGCTTTAGCTAGTGGAATACGGAAGTATCTTGAATGGGGTGTCTTTACAGTAGGCCCTCAAGTTCCAGGTTCCAGGAACCTGCGAGCTGTAAGCTAAAAAAAACTAGTTTTAGCCAGTGGCCTTACTCACGTTTTCATTAAAAATTATCCTATATCTTTGACAATATTCTCACAGTTGTTCACAGCCACTTTAAATTGCATACAGTGTTTATCTATAAATGGCAGCACGTTAATTGTTTCATAAGTTAGATAAAGTAGAGGAAATGAAATATTAATTTAAATTTATATTTTCATGAAAGTGGGGAAGGGAGTATCTGAACACTCTGTTCCCTGCCTACCCTGCTGCGTGCGGGTTACAGCATAAAGCTGTTTTTTTTAAATAAATAAATGAATATGAACAAAATTTCGTAATGATTGGTTAAATAAAATATATACGTATATAATAGGTATGTACAACACGTATAATGGAATTCTCTTTCTATTTGGTTGAGTGTTTGCTGTTTTATTTATTACTGTTTTATTTACGTGATTCAAAAGTTTTTGCTATTAAATACCATCAGGCGTTTGGCCTGGATAATAACTGTATATATCACATATTATGCTATCGTGAAGCAGTAAAGCAGATTTATTGTACACCTTATGGTATTCGGTTCATTTCCCACTCGACGGAATGATTATATATGTCTAATATTATTTTCCTGGATAAGTATGACAAAGTGGTGTTGACCGACATCAAATTCTATCCACTAGCTCTGCCTTTGTCACTAAATTTATTTGTGAAAGATTAAAAAAATCATCCTTACAGTTCTGTTGAAGGTTTTCCTATGTATCTAATATCCGTACGGAATCGATATCCACCTTGTGGGTGGTATGAGTAATCGCTACTATTGTCCTTTAGTCTAGATAGGCAAAGTAAAGTTTTATATCAGGATTTTGACAATACACTTTAAACATATATGTTGGTATTATTAATGTTAATTTTAAAAATAAAATGTTTCTTAAATGAGGTTGCTAAATATTTCTTATTTAGTACCTAGCGAGTAAGACCGTCGTTGTACAGTGGAGCGAAGTGTCACTATGAACGCGACGTTTGTAGGATCGGTCCCCACCTGGAGCAATAAAAATATATTTTAGTTATTTTCATTTCCCTGCTCTGGTAGAAGTAGTAAACAAAGAGCTCAGTTAAGCTCTGCCTCTTTACTCTGTGACTTTACTTCTGAATTGTCTATAAAATTGGGCGGAAAGTGGAGAACCAAGGGCGGAAAGTAATATTTTAATACTAGGTTCCCTCTGCCTAACCTTGCATGGAGTTGAAGCTGCTTTTTATGAATTCAGAGTTACGGCGCAAAAACGCAATGCCTGCAAAATTGGGAGCGGAGTGTCTTAACACTAGTTTCCCTCTGCCTACCTTTGTTTCAGCTTCACGCATGTAGCAAAGTAGTAGAATTCACTTTCAATTCAATTGGTTGCTTAAATCAGTATATAACGAGAACACCTTTAATATTTTATTTCCACAAATGTCTTTGTAGGTAGTAAAACGTTTATTGTTGACTTCGAAATGAATAAAACGCAAATTCTCTTAATGCTTTATTAAAAGAGTATTATTAGATATAAGCGGAAAATGAATATTATATAAGGTCGTCGTGGCGCAGCGGCATGGCGTCTGACTGCATACGCGACAGTTATGAGTTCGATTTCTACTCGAGGGTATGGCTTATTTTCATTTCGTCGCTCTGTCTGTAACAAGACAAAGAGAAATTGGACGGAAAATGGTAAACAGAATGTTTTAGTTAGTATATTAGTTTCCCTCTTCTCATCCTGTTATATGCGAGATATAGCGTGATAAGAACAAGTGCGTGGTGCGTGGCAAGAACAAGGTTTTTTTTTATATTACTCACATTATGGTTTTTTTTCAGAGATAACATTGAAATAAAATAACCCAAGATTCTCTCCATCATACTAATTTTATTGATTTGAGTATGTGGAGGTCAACGCCACGCTTTTTGTAACTAAATTGAAAATTGAAAGAAAATCTAACAAACCTAATTCAGAGGTTGGGGAGCTCAACGCTATGAAGAAAAAAAAACAATTAATATAGATAAGATAATTCATGAGATCATTTAGCGCACAAACGTACGGCTAAAACGTAAACGTACGGCTGGTTTACTCGTTTTCTAAATGCGTGGGTTCAATTCTCACTGAAGAGAAAATGAAATATTTCCTATTGTGATTTCCTCACTCTGATAACGAGACAAAGCTCAGCGTTTAGCTCCGAAATTTGAGTCAAGAACGTGGAAAATGAAAGTGTCTTAACACTAGATTCCCATGTTCCCTCTGTCAACTAAAACAAGCAAAATTATTGCACTGTGTCGCCTTCGAACTTACAACGACCACGTTAAATAGTAAGTAAATAATCCTACTTCCTACTATAATAATATTATAAACATGAAAGTTTTTGAGGATTGATGCTTGTACCACTTTCACGCAGAAACTACTGAACGAATTTAGATGAAACTTTACAGTCATATAGCTTATACATCAGAATGATACATATGCTACAATTTATGTAAATATTTTGTATAATTTGGATATAATAAAAAAAATGGTTTGCTATTTTAAGGTGTCATTACACCTTTTAAAAGTAATTGAGTACATGGCCGTAGTCAATTACCGTTAAAAGACAAAACATTATTTTATTCATATTCCATACAAATTCCAAATTTATTTCAACGAAATCTTATTCTAACAATCTGAAGAAACATATTACAAGAAGTGTTCAAAATGGAATCGTTTCAGTTTTCTCTTTAACTGAAGCAATGTGTGGAAGCTGCGAAGCCGACCTCTTAGGAAAGATATTCTTAGCAAGTGATATTATATACGTCTATATATAGGCTATTTTACGCTGTTTAAAAGGATTCGACTTTGATTAAATCGAATGTTTTGTATTGGTCTATGTATAGACACGGAGAATTGAGACTTTAGAAGATTACAAAAAAAATATTACAAGGCACTTTATTCCCCATTTCCGAAATTAACGCCGCGCTTTGTCTTGTTACCAGAACAAGGAAATGAAACTAATCTGCTAAATATTGCGCTAATTTTACATTTCAAAATAAAAAGTCTTTGTTTTACCTATACATTAAGAAAATAGAAATATTTTTATCAATACTTGAAAGATTTTTTTTTCTTATATGAGAAAAAAAAATAAAATAAGCAGCCACATCAAAGCGCGGCGTTGAGTTACACCACTCAATATGCAATGCTTCCAGAATTCGGTGGAAGGTAGAAAATTGAAGTGTCTTAATGTAAGCAGAGTGTCTTAACACTAGATTCCCAGATTTCCTCTGCCTACCCTGCTATTTGCGCTAAACAAAGGATAATAATATTACGGCCTTCAGGTCGTAATGATAAAACAAAGTGCAGCGTTGAGTTCCACCACTTAACACGCAATATTTCCAGTTCGGGCGGAAAGCGTAGAACAGAGTAAATTGATAATAGTTTTTCCATGCCTACCCTGCTATATGCGGGACTAAAGAAACCTTTAAAACAACTAAAGTAAAAATAATCAAGCAATCTTCGTTCCCATATATTCTCTGTACACCTCACTAGTCTTAAGTAACATTGCTCGATGTGGTCTCAGAATTAAGCAGAACTTTGCTCTAGCAATTAATAGCAACGGAACTTAGTTGAAATAGTGAATTCTTAATGAAAAGCTTCAACAGCTCCAGATTTTACATTTCGAGTTTAAATGTTAAATAACGTGTTATTATGAAAGTGATGAGAGCTATGGCTTGTTTTCACTTCATGTAATGTAATGTTAGGTTTGTACATGAACGCGACGGATTTTAGTACGAATCCTGCTTGAGGGAAAATTTATATTTATAATATAATGGTTTTTGTAGCTCCGTCTTCCACAAAAAAAAACCGTAGCGTTTGGCGCTCCGTTCTCTCTGACTACCCCGCAAGGGATAAAGCGTGAAGCTAAGTTAAGTTAAGTTATAATGGTTCTTCTGATTGCGTTTGATAAAAATAGACGATAGGTTTCGCCACCGTGCCCGTAATAATCGGTAATGATTCGAAAATTCAAAAAAAGTATTTTATTATTGGGTCTACTTACCTACCTTTCAATATTAATATAATGGTAAAAATAAAATACTTAAAACTTTTAAAATATATTGTATTTTTTGTATATATTCATTATATATTCAGTATATAATTTATTCTGTATACAATATGCCCGGGTAGGCAGAGGGAATCTAGTGTTAAGACACTCAGTTGCCCACTTTGAGTTCTGGAGGCTTTGCACGATAAGTAGCGGAACTCAACGCCGCGCTTTGCCTCGATACGAGAGCGAAGAAATGTAAATAATTATTTAATTTCCTCGAGTGGGAATCGAACCCACAGCCAGTTTACCAGTCACACTTTGTGCTCCTGCACCTCGACTGGCCCCAATTTTTTATATATATTGTTAGCAAACTCGTGTAAAAGAGGGTAGATGTAGGTGAAAAAGATTATAAAAGTAATGAAGTTGTGTTAATCGGGGGTCGGAGGGCGCTCGCCATCGTCCTAGGCGTACTGGGCGCTGTCGAGAACCTTTCAATAAGACACATTGGCGATTATATCTCCTTTCACTAAACCCGATAATATTATACTATAGCGACCGACGACACTCAAAAGGTGGAATGCCTCGCCTCCTTCAGAGAGTCCAAAACAAATTCCTCCAGAAGGCATCCGGATGCCCATGGTACGTACGCAACGTGGACTTACACAAAGATTTCGAATTAGTATCGCTCAAGGAATTCTGCAAACGCCTAGCCAAGCACTATTATAAGCGTGCAGATTCCCACTCCAATCCACTCATTGTCGAAGCGTATAACGCTCCTTACCCACACTCGCTTCTTCGACACCCTCGCAGCGTCCTTCTGGATCCCGACGATCCAATTACTGTCACAAATGCCCAATACATAGGTAGGATCGCTCCTCAGTCTCACGAAACACTCTCCAACGCCGTGAGAGGCGGCGAGGCTAGTCCTATCTCACGTCCGCGTCTCGGCGCGACAGTGCCCAATGATCGAAATCCCCCCTGATTAGCGTATGCAGGGCATTCTCCTGCGATCGCCAACACTTCACGAGCATCCATCAAAGCTCGTAATTTTTCTTCAGGGGCGAGCTAGTCTCGCCCCTCCCTGCCCGGTGACGCTGTCAAGACCAGTCCAGGTCAACAGCATTAAAGTCAAGTCGAAAAAAAAATCATTTGGGGGTAGTTTCTTGTAGGCAACGTCCCTTATTGGAAGGAAACTCGTGTGAAATATTGTTATTGGGTGATAGGTATCACTTATTGCAATAACGTAGAATCTTTTTTCTAATAATTTAAAAATATTATATATAGACGATATGTGTTTTTATCGTTTTTAAAAAATGTTAATCGCTTTTAATTTTTAACTATTTTTCCAAATACTAGAACCGGAAAAAATAGAAATCACCGGTATATGCGTTCCAACTTCTAAAAATTCCAATAAAAAATTAAATAAAACTGCACAACACACAACATTTTTTAAATACGTTCTACATGCACGATTACCGAAAAAAAACCGGCTGCATAAACTAAATTAAAACGAGTAACACTCTTGCAATCAAGATAAATCCAACGACATATCAAAATCAGTTCATGGACATACCTACTTACATACGAGTACATACGCGCTAATACATGACATTCCTTTTGGGCTTCACCACATATGAGTAATAATCAGTCTCCCGAGTAAAGATCAAATCCACAACCATCGTTTATACTCAGAAAACATCCCACTGAGAAGCAATGGCCTCAAATATTTTTTGTTAATTTAAATTTTACAAATGGAAAAACTGAATCGTCTCAAGAAAGTGTAGCTCACAACGTGCCCTTTTAATAAATCTCATATTTTATTTTCCAACATAAATTCCTAACTTTAGGCAGTAAAATGTTTATGGTGGCTTACTAACCGACGCCGTCACGTTTGTGTCTATATTTGGTTATCATGTATTTGCAATTTGTAACTTTATTTTTATAATATAAGGTAGGAAATAGGGTAAGCATTTTAAAGTAATAATACAACTTTTTAGAGTAATGTTATTTTTATAGGTAGTATGTACAAATATAAGTAATTGTGAAACAAAGTTTAAATTGTTTATCTCTTTTTGTCTATCGGTCTGTCTGCCTGTATGTCTATAATAAAAAGATATCTTCCAAAAAATTGACTTCATATAAAAGTATAAAAGGATAAAAGTATGAGAGAAATTAAAATGAAAGAGTATAAGCTGCAAAAGCACCAAACGAAAGTACTGATAAAGATGAAGCGTGAAAGGCAGAGAATGAGACGAAAGTTTAACGAACAACTTCAGAGAAAACACGAAGCTTTTCTGGCGAGAAGTTAATGTTTCTCAAGGTTGCTCGCTAACCTGTAGAATGAAAGGGGTTCTTTCAAAGGACGGTGAAATTTTAACGGAAGAACCACACATTTTGCAGCGATGGGAGGAATTTTACAAGGAGATGTATGAAAGTGATGACGCCTCAATCTCAAGTAACAGCGAAACGCTAAGTCTTGATGTAGCTGAAGACGAAATCAGTGTAAAAGAAGTTGAGAATGCAATACGAAGTCTGAAATGTGGTAAGGCAGCGGGAACAGATGGAGTTACTGCCGAGATGATCAAATAGGTGGGCCACGCATCTTGGACTTGTTTTGGTTTTTGTGCAATTTATGCTAGAAATCAGGGGAGGTCCCAGATGATTGGCGAGGTGCGGTCATCGTGCCTTTGTATAAAGGCAAAGGTTCACAGATAGACTGCGCAAGCCATAGGGCTATCAGTTTAATTAGCTTGGGTAGTAAAGTTTATGCTAAAGTTTTAGCGAGAAGAATGCAAGAGAGATCTGAAAGGCTGTTGTGGGAGGCCCAAGGAGGCTTTAGACCTGGAAGAGGGTGTATGGATCAGATCTTTTCCCTCCGCATGATCACGGAAAAATTTTTGGCCGTTAACCAAAAAGTTTTCTGTGCTTTTGTGGACTTGGAAAAGGCGTTTGACAGAGTTGTAAGAGCGAAATTATGGGAGATACTACCCCGGTACAATGTGAGCGGACCCTTGCTGCAGGCTGTAAAGTCTCTTTACAGAGATCACTCAGCCTGCGTGCGAGTAGGAGCTGGCATGTCGCCCTGGTTTGACATCCGATCGGGTGTTAAACAAGGTTGCGCCATGTCAGCTTGGTTGTTCAATTTGTATTTGGATAGCTGTCTCCAAGGAGTGAAACAAAGTGATATGGGAGTGAAAGTAGGTGACCTGAATGTGAATTGCCTGCTGTACGCAGATGATGCAGTGCTTATTGCATCATCAGAATGCGAGTTGCAGGCATTGGTCACCACTCTGAAAGAAGGGTGTGAATATAATGGTCTAAGCCTCAATGTGAATAAGACAAAGGTTCTGATTTTTGAAAGAGATGAAGAAAGGACGGAATGCAAGAT
>JAAIXJ010000887.1:0-10296 GCA_013403705.1 Heliconius hermathena | reverse complement strand
TGATGGTAAGTGATCACCGCCGCCCACGACCCCGTGCAACATCAGAGGAGCTGCAGGTGCGTTGCCTGCCTGTAAGGTGGTTTGGGCTCCGGAGCCCGGCATTACCTGATGCGAAACGCAGTGGGATAAAGCCACTACTTCACGCCGGTTTTAAATGCCGGGGGTGGTAATGATCCGGTCGAGTCTGCCCATGCGTGTTGCCATTGCTGGCGACGTGACTCTACCACACGTACTTTAGTCGCCTCTTACGATACCACCAGTACCAGGATGATCCTATTCTACGCCGGGATCACACGGCATAAAAGGAGAGATATGTAAATAGCTATTTACATATCTCTCCTTCTAACTGAATTGAAGAAATTATTTTGCTATGTGAGTGAGACATTCTCATATTATAAAAATTTAATATTCAAGCATAACTTTAAGAGGATAGTCATTTCTATTATGTGGAGTTCGTCATTATTCCCCGCATATAGCAGAGTATCAGTGAGAATACCATATGATACCTAGTAATCAAGACCAAAATACTGCGCTCTCATTTTTCTACCCGGATTTGAGACATTACATCGACTGTTAAAACTTAACACCGCACTTTGCCTTTGTTAGAGCGGGGAAATAAAAATAATTTATTTTTCGTATATATACTTTCATATTTTCGTTATCAAGTAAAAGAATAATAAGCATAATTAAAAAAAACCCACCAGAATTACTTGGATACCTATATCTCAAAAACTACTCAACTGATTCGAATGAAATTTCGACTGTTCGCTAAGGTTCATCATTTACATCAAAAAGGATAATCTTAATATGACTTTAAGTTTCAAAGATATTTAAAGATAAAAAAACATACAAACATACATGTACTTACGAAATTTAGCACGGATTCGGTAGCCTAAGTGAATGACCATGCTCAAATATTATATTATTCTCATATAAATACATGTCAAATTGATAACCTTCTTTATCGAAGTTGGTCATTACAACAGAAAAATATATTAAATAAAACATAATGAACTTCCACTAATTTCTAATATTCTCAAAGCAATCCTCACGCTTGGACGTACAGGATAAAAAGCTGGTAAGTCTATCGGCTCAAAATTTACGCTCTAATTAGCCTTATTAAAGTTAAGTAAGAACTTTGTTCGCGTTTCATTTGTTTCAATTAATTTTCAGTTTAATATTAATTGTGTTTTTGGATGAATTGTTGTGGACGAGGATGGATGATGAAATTAAAGAGAGATTTATTAGGAGTACAATTTAAAGAACTAACTTATTTAACTTTTATATTCTTGCGTATCTGGTATCAGGGGTAAGCCGATTGAATATACCAGCAAAACTTATTTGCTTATTTTGAAATGACATATCAAACATATTTATTAAAAAAACAAGAATCCTTAAAATTGTGGTAGAATTAATTTTAATCTTGGTACAAGAAAAGAAAATTACTTTTTAATAAAACGATTAAGCTGAGTAGATTATATCTACAGAATTTAATATTTTCTGGTGTGGTTGAGGTGTCTGGTTTATTTATTTATTTAGGATCGTCAACAAAAGAAACATTACAACATGGCCAAATTACATCAAGATCTATTTATAGACTAAATGTTTTTCCAATTAAAGACAATCACAGCATGTATTATACTAAAAATAGAAAGTGATATTAATAGCATTAATATTAAAGTATTATAATAAAATAAAATTGATTATAGTAATAAAAAAAGTCAAACAATAAAAAGTAGTTTTAGAAAAATGTCAAACAAAAAATAAATGTTTTGATGTAATGTCTCGATTAAATGTCTTGATATAATGTCTTCTTATAATGTCATGATATAATGTCTTGTCACAATGTCTTGATAAAAAAAAACATTAATAGTGCCGGACTGTGCCATAAATTTACTTATTTTGTTTTTTAAAGTTATACATTTGTTATGAACTATGTCCAAGTCGCAAACTAGCTTGGTCAATTCATTGTATTTACTTTGAAGCCTTGCTAGCGGAGAATTTTTTCCTAAATTGCTTTTGTAACATTTGATGGTAAAAAATGGTCTCTGATAGCGTGGTATCACTGCTGGTACGTTGATATTTAATTCATCAATGAGTGCGTTACAATCGATGTTATTATTAAAAAGCTTATGAAGGAATGACATCTGTAACAGTGATCTTCGATCGTGTAAAGAGTGGAGTTTGAATTGCTGTAGTCCTTCTCGGTTCGTTTTAGACTTATGGATACCAGTTCGAAATTCAATGTGTCGTACTAATGTTTTTTGGATGTTTTCAATTCTATCACAGTGAACTTTATATACAAAAGACCAAACGGGGCAACAGTTGCCTTTTTCTACGCCTTGGGAAATGTTCCAGATTTCGATAGGTCCTATGTATATGGGCCAAACTAACAATTTGGCAATTTTGACTTTTTTATGCCAAACGCTTTCTATCGATATAATTTATCAGGTCAGCTATCAAACAATGCAAATTTCTGCATAGAAACAGGACTTTTTGTTAGAATATAACGACCTATATAGCACTCATTTAAACGTACAAGGGCCAAATAGTCATTCGAGACGTCTACGCGGAGAATTTCTACACATTTGTTTATTTTTGGGGCCAATCAGCCAGTTATATAATATTTATACGCTAAACAGAACAATTATTGGGCTGTGTTCACTGCAAAACCTTAGTATTATTTTATTACGTTCGTCTTGAGATAGATAACAAAAAACGTCTCTTTTTCACGAATTATGAGATAGAACGGCCAAAGTGGTAAATTGGTCCATATACGTGTTTTATTGAGAAAAAATATACTTAGGCTCTTAAATATTTTTTTCACTTTTGAGTTATTTGGGCGTTACTTTTAATTAATAATTGTCCAGATTATGTACTATATATTTTTTACTGTCCCCTTTGCTATTTAGGGCCAGTAATAAGTTTGATAATTGCATTTTAAGAGTTTGATTTAAGATTTCGGAGTGACTCTACTAAGACAATCAAAATTATACATCAGAAAATTAATCTATTAACATGCTTTAATCTAATGACAATCACTAATCAAATGACATATCTACTGCCTTAAGTTCCAGGAAAAAACATACCAAGAAACGTGACAGTAGATGAATGAATGTATTCAAAACTAATAAGATCTAAAAATACAGAGAAAGCATATATGTAATAAGAAATAGGAAAAATTTTGATAAATTGTTAGAGCCTATTTACATTTAAGTATTTGAATAACTTGATGACACGAGGCGTGGTACACTTCATAAGTTTTGGATCATTGGTCATTATTCTAAGCAATATGAATTTATTGATAGCTGTATCTTGGTGAAGGAGCATAAGCATGTGTATGTGAATGCAACAGGTTTGGATTCTATTCTCCTCCGAGGAAATAAAATAATTGGTGGCCAAAATCGAAGCAAGATTTTATTAATGTAAGCGATAAGCATCTTATCTTAATAAAAAAAAAATTAAATCAGCTTCACGCTGTATCCCGCACAAAGCAGGGTAGGCAGAGGGAACCTAGTGTTAAGACACTCCATTCCCCACTTTCTGCCGATTTCTGGAGGCTTTGCGTGTTGAGTGGCAGAACTCAACGCCGCGTTTAGCCTCGAGATCAGAGCGAAGAAATGGAAATATAAATTTAAGTAAATATTTCATCTCCTCGAGTGGGGATCGAACCCACAACCAGTCGGTTTTACAGTCACACTTCGTGCCGCTGCGCCACGACTGGCCTCAGTCTTCATCTTATCTTAATATATTATAAATAAAAACATTATTTTCATAAGACAGGCTATACTCTAAATGAAGGCCACCTCGTGTGCCACCATTTAGAGAACTTCAAAATATAGCTTCTTGATTCGATGATCTTAAACAAAATGGAGTCGTTATAGCTACTATACTACAAGTAGATACAAAATTTATGACAACAAAGAGATTTTTCTTTAATTAAAAATGGAAATTCCCGATTTAATAGACTAAAAACTCAGCGGGACATATGTATTTATATGTTTGTTTTGTTTTGCTATCAGTTGAAAATTATAGAGGGCCCTAATACAAAACGTTTACGTAATATAAAAAGACTTGTATTGAAATTCACATTAAAATCTTAGATCAGCCAGTACGAACAAGAAGACAAATTGTTGAAATGGTTATTGCTTTATTATAAGCAGGTGTTACCGATAAAATTTTATAAGAAGAAGAACTTGTGTCATTTATGTCGAAAATTATTATACCACCAGATTATAGCAACAGTTAATAAGAAACTTTAATCGCCTCTAATTATATCGTGTCAAATAAAGATAATAAGTGATTTTATCTCTTTATTTTTTGGTTGATTTTATACAGATTTTATTCTTTGCCTGTCCACGTCAATTCTTATTTTTTATTAAACTTACTTTTACTAAATTGAATAGTTAAATCTTAGTAAAATTCAACATTTAAGATTTTCTTTAAGAAATACAATATATTCATATAGAGGACCTAATAGTAATAATTTTTGGGGCTAATTATTCTTCAAAACAATATGTAAACGCGATTTTTTTCTATTACTTAAAGGATCTAACTGAAAACTCAGTTATCATGTTACCAAATCGTATAACGTATAAGTCTCTATGTAACACAGTTACCACAATACCTAACTTACTGTCATTCGTAATAATCAGTCTCATTATTAATCAATTTTATAAGCAAAATATGAAAAAAATATTATATTCTGTTACTTAGCATAATACGCGTAAAACAACCAATGTGGTACATTGGCCTTTTTAGAGTGTTTTTAGAGAAGAATAAATATAACAAAAATTAACGTTTAAGGGCCATTGTGCAGAAAAAAAACTAGGATAAATGTAAATAAAATACTACGGTTCATATATAAAGAGGATAGTTGTCTTGGCTGATAAGCAAAGTTTCGTTTTCTTCGGATGTATCGACATCAAATTATAGCAAATTTAAACTTTGGGAGCCTCTCCTGTAAAGTTGTGATTTCGCACTTTGGCCCTTATACTTAGGAGCCATCGATTTAAGGGATGTATTATAAATTATAGTAAGTGGTAAGGATATAGAATCCGCACATTTAACCAAAAAATATGGTGGGATGTTGTCCGGCCCACAGCTTTATTTAACGTCGAGTCTCTTTAATTTCTGTATGACGGATTTGCGTGTAATGACAATATGATTTACTTCCTCAATATCAGGTCCCTTTATGGCAATCGGCACAGATTGGGTATGGCTATTGTAAACTGAGGAAAAATGTATAGCAAAGAGATCACATATTTCATAATCTTTCGATATTTTAAGTTCGCCGAGAGACATGATGGCTGGGAACTTAGAGTTACCTTTTTTCAGATTATTCAAATGCGTCCAAAAGTATCTTGAGTGCTTAGCAGTTTCCGATTCAATTTTTATTAAATATTTATTATAGCATTCTAACATGAGTACATCACAGTCTTTACGTAGAAATTCAAACTCAATTTTATATTTACTTTTGTGATATTTATATTTCTGCTTCAATAATTTGATTAAATTGAGAGTGAACCATATTGGAAATTTACTTTTTCTTTTGCATATTTTAGGAACGTGTGTATTTATAATTTCATGAAGTATTTCGTAAAACTTTGTGACCATCGCATTAATGTTTCTAGGTTTGATAGCTTAGATAACCACGGTACTCTATTTAAAGACTGGATTATTGCGTCATAATCTGCTTTGAAAAAATTATATCTGTGTTGTGGATAAGAGTCTGTTTAGACTCAGTCAGTCAGTATAGTCGGTTGGATAGATATTGGATCTTGCTAGCAGAAGATCCAAAATTTTATGTTTTTAATTTTCTATCCCATTGAATTGCATTAGTGCGTTAAGTACAAAAAAATCTAAAAAGTTAGTTCTTATTGAATTGTGACCAATGTAGTCAGGAACACAATTTAGTAGATCATTCGATTGAGCGCACCATTTGGTATCACCAAGGTTAAAATCTCTTGCTAAAAGTATGCGTTTGATTAAATCATCCATTACTTTATTTAAACAACGAATAAATGAGTCCAGCGTGAGTTGTGTCACTGGAGGAGGAAAATAAACTGCACATATTAAGAGTTCCTCGGTTATTGTTTTCACATTTATTTCGATGCTAATCCACAAATCTTCAATGTCACTTTCATATTTTTGATGGCGTGATTTAAAGCAACTTGAAACAGCAATAAGGACTTCCCCACCCGTTTGTTTAAAATTTTGTGCTACGGAAGTCTCCCGGTCACGTCGGTATACAGTCAGTATACCGATCATCAAAAATTTCATTATTAAAAATGCCTCCATGGAGCCAAGTCTCAGTAAAAATTATAATGTCATAATTATTAGAAATAATTTCAAGACGGACCTTCTGAGTACAGGAACGTAGCCCCCTGACATTTTGATAATAACATGTTAAAGGTGTGAACTTAGTTATAGTAATTCCATCGCATGCCTAATGTGTATTTAGGATAAGTTGTCAAGGTAAATTGGCACAACCCTTGCCAATTTACCTTTTTTATTATTTCTAACATTGATATATTCTGATTTTTCTGATCTACGGATGAATATTTGACCTTTTTAGACCCAGACAAATTGGTAATTCTTTTCTTTGGCTTTTACACGCTCGGCTACATGGAGTGTTTTGAGAGCTGGTGACAAATGTTCAACAACATATATTGGCTTATGCTCTCCCTATATGCCCAAATGGCCAAATGGCCAGTGTTCAACTTATCTTATTTAACGTTGGAGTTTGTTAAAATTGACTGTTGCTGCTAAAAACTTGTCGCGAATTTTTTGGCTGCCAAATTTAACGACAACGGATCGAGGTCTGTTGCTGTCTCTGTTGAATTTAGAGATCCTCGTACATAGGTGAATATCTGAGTCATTGAGTTTATAATTGACAGTGGCTGCTAGCTGTTTGACACATAAAAGAAGATGTTTACTTTTATGTTCAGGTATACATTGGATTTCCACGTTATTGGCTCTTGCATGTTGCTCCATAGCACTCGTTCTAGAGGCTAAATCATTAACCGTTATTCTGAATTATTTATTTTCAGCTTCCAAAGAATAAATTACTGTCTCTTTTTCTGTCAAATATTTCTTTATATCCTCGTATTGTTGTTCTATAAATGTCATTGAGCTTGTTATCTCAATAACCGTTTGAATTACTTCTTTAATTTTCACATTAAACTGATCCAACATATTTGATTTTATACACTCTAATTCTTCTCTAATGACTTGTCGTATATCTAGCAGTGAAAGGTTTGGGGACAAGCATTTTCTTTTATTTACCCTCTTCCTCATTTATGCTATGTTTTGAGATGCTACATCCGGTTCTTCTTCTTCTCCGGTTCTACATCTTTAAAAGGTGTCTTAGTAATGTTGAGACAAGAGAAATGGAAACTGCTCTTACCTCTTGAGCACCTCTAAGGACGTTTCTAGGCAGGGATAACAGTTGTACTTATACTTTTACCGTCAGCTATATTACAAGTCACAGTTATTTTATGTATAAATTATAAGAATAAAACATGTGTGCGGGATACAGCGTGAAGCTAAAACATAATAACATTAATTATAAATCTTTGTCGTAAATAACACTCAAAATACTTGGTACAAATTAAAATTAAAGGTCAAGTCGATCAATTTGTTCTTAATTCACCACAAGTCCAATGATAACAGTAACAAGTTATTCCAATTATTGCTACATACTATTAAAAGATAAGTCAGTTAGATTATTACTATACTAGCGGTCCGCCCGTGGCTTCGCCCGCTTAAACCACTGATTATTGATTTAATAAACAGAATTGACTGACAACTATAATGACTTCTAATATGATTTTTTACTATTATAGATTATCGTAATTTGTATGAGGATTTTTGATTGTTTTGAATTAAAAAATACTATATATAATAATGTTGATATTTGATATTTATAAAAATATACATAAAGCTAGTTATTTATTATACGTACGTATATTTGTAGCATTACGTTCTTTTTACATATGTTATGTACGTCTTATCATAATTTTAAAACTCTGTTAAGTGCGTCAGTGAATAATTTAATTTACTCCTTCAGAGACAGCCTTAAATGTAAAATTATTGATTTGAAGGATTCATAATATCTGTCATGATTGCAAATTAACTCCTGTACAGTTTTTAAATTAGTTACATATATTATTAGTTAATGTACAATTAGTATATATGTAGTTATTNATAGTTACTACAGATTACACGTAGAAAGGATATTCTAGACATTTTTATATAAATTTATTTCAAACGAACGAAAGAATCGAATATCATACGTATTTACTTGATATTTCTTTGAAGATAAGTCGTTCTTTATCTCTGTCTTGAGTTAATTACGACTTAAACTTAGCTGTTACTGTTATGATTTATGAAGGTAACCTTCATCAACAATTAAATTTTGTTTATTTTATTGTTTGTAGTGTGAACAATAGTGCTTCAAAAACACATATTTTTATCAATAGTCAAATAACCGAGACGTTTCGAATGTCATTTTTTAGCCAAAAATCTTACCAGCGCGATTCAGAAAATGATGCTTTATGCACAGTGTCATCTATTAGGTTTAAAGTTAAACTGTAACTGTAACTGTTCAGTTTAGTTAAAAATGCCGTTTTTATGTAAAATTTCACTTAATATATAATTATACTAGCGACCCGCTCGCGGCTTCGCCCGCTTAAACCACAGAATTATTTAAGTAACACACTGAATTATGTTCGTGTTTTGATATACCTATAATGTATGTTTGCAACGCAATGAAGATTTTTAATGAGAAATTTATTAAAACTTTAGGTCGCATTTTCGTACCTCCCGTAAGAATCTTCAATTGAATGTTTGAAATAAAAACACAACTTATCGATACTTATAATAAAATCCTAACTCATCGGTGTCTGTACATGGAAGATATTACAATTAACATTGTAATAGAACTTGGTCAGTTTGTTTGTTTGTTTGTCTGTGAGTTTGTACACGATAATCTCAGAAACGGCTTAACCGATTTAAATCCTTTTTTTGTTTGCATTTTGGCAATCTGCCCTTGAATATTTAATATTAGTTTTATTTTAATCAGCTTCACGCTGTATCCCTCACACAGCAGGTTAGGCAGAGGAACCCTAGTATTAAGACACTCCGTTCCCCACTTTCTGCCGAATTCTGGAGGCATTGCGTGTTCTCGTTCTTTCGTGTTCTCGNAAGAGAAGAGAAGCGTCAGCGCTCCTTTTACGGAAATAGCATATAGGTAAAATATTTTAAATCCATACCTAAAGAATTTAAGCAACAGTGTAGACGTAGGTTTTTTTTTTCATTTCACGATGTTTAATCATATCTATATTTCGTGTAACGCAGTTACGCATAGATACCAATAACGTAAACACATACTACTACAAAAATACTACTAAAACCTAACGTTGCCGCCAATACCTACGACTTGATTTCAGAATGTTGCGGCGGTTTCCCTTTGTGATAGGTTTATGTGTGCGTGCGTCGTTCTTGACAAATTGTATTTTATTTTACAACGATAATTATATTGTTTATTTTGTTTGAAAAAAAATCTTTTTTATTTTTGGGTTTTTTTATTATTGTAATAGGCTTTAATAGAGTAGTTAAAACTGTGGTTTTATTTAAAGTGGTGCTGACAAAAAAACTCTGTGTGCTCAATTAGAGCATATTTAATATTTCTAGTTATTTTTTGGTTAAAAGATACCAATAGTTATTACAACACTTGCGAAGAAAGCATATTTTAGGCAATTTTTAATTTTTATGCCTTTTGAAAAACTACCAACATTCTTATAGTAGGGGAGAGGGGAGTAGCTTAGAACAGGGGCACCTTTGAAAATATGTGTTAACAGAGCTATTTTAAAAAGAAATTTTGGTAGATTTTTTTTGAGTAGTGGCAGCACTAATCTGCACACGTGTCACTTGTCACCGCTGATATATGAGAGCCAGTTGTTGAGTTACGAGGAGTGTTTGATTTTGAGTAAAATTTTATGCATTTTTAAATAAACGCGTAAGGATCGCAAGAATCCAATTCAAGATATATGGTTTTATGTTTTCCTCTTTTAGTTAGAATGTTTCATATATCATGCAATAAACTAGAGATTACTACAATTTGTAAACTTTTACTTGAAAAAAAAACGTTTGGAAATTTTCAAATACTACTGAGGCAGCTTTGAACAAAATAAAGAGGGCAGTTTTGAATATTATTATATGTAAAAAAATACCGCGAAAGTGGCGTAGCGGCACGAAGTGTGACTGTAAAACCGACTGGTTGTGGGTTCGATC
>JAAIXJ010000674.1:69305-93442 GCA_013403705.1 Heliconius hermathena | reverse complement strand
TATTATTAAATAGCGTAGTTCACAAAAACCGCTATAAAGTGAAAAAGTTCAAGTTTTTAAAGATTACATATTAACAAGGTGTTTGGTTTTAGTAAGTGTTTTTATTGTTACTTGTTAGATTAGTCTTATTATAGGTTATAAGTTTTAAAATGGATCCTGATCCCCGCCTGATCCCCCTGATCCAGGTGGTACTGAATCTCAGATGATTAGAAAAAAGAGATTTTCATCCTGATGTTACATGGTTAAAAAAACTATAATTGATCCATCCACTGCAACTCCTTTTATATAAAATATATACACTCACATCTCCTTTTCCGAAAATGCTAAATCATGCCGTTTGTATATATAACCATATCATATGTATCGAGGGAAATGCCTGACCCGGCAACTGGTATCTCTATTAGAGCTATCAAGTTTAGCCAGTTTCTGCACAAGAATAAAATTTATATAACATTGGTCGCAATAAGATTAGCATGAATTCTCAAATGCTAATGCAGCGAATTCATTTTTGACTAACCCAATATTAAGTTTTTGTAAGTATGTTGATGTTATTCCAACATTTAACATTACTAGAATGGGTACAGTAAGAGATGTTTCAGTTGACTTCCCATTAGATGAACTTGTCGAGTCCTTGGTATTTCTTTCTGGGTGTGAACAGGTATTGAATGCCAGGAGATTAAATAGGATGAATGCAAGTAAGGGAGTAAATACATGAGTTCCGACTCAGTCGATTGTAGTTACATTCCGTGAAAAGTTGTTGTCTGATAAGATCTTTTCCTATCTCTTCCCTCCTGTAGAACCCTACAAGTTTCCTACTATTCAATCTTTGAATTGATTGCTGTAATTTTGGCTATGTTGAAGCACAATGTAGATCTTAGTCTAGAATCTAGATGTTACAGGTGTTGCCAGTCTCATACTGGTCATGCATGTGGCATAACCAAGGAGGACTCTAATTATATGTATTGTGGGAGTAAACATTTTGCTACAGACAAAGATTGTACCGACTTTGCAAGGCAACGGTCACTCAAAATTTTAATGTCACAAAAGTGTCAAGAATATGTTCTACCACCCACCACAGTATGTTGCGGTGTTATTACTGTGATAAATTTTCTCGAGGTGGCGTGCGTGCTGGCTGAAGTCATTCCGTGAGACCTGGATGCACTTTCTCTGGCGTCGGTCTATTGCCGGCATCGGGGCCAAGCGTCTGGGGAACCAGCAAGCCAAACACGCGCTGAGGAGGAGCGGGTAGTAGCAATTGTCATGTGAAAATCTCGACTGGCAACAGCATCTGCCGGTCTGAGGGCGACCGAGGCTGTTTGTCCAGTCTTCCGCCAGTGAGCCCGACGGCCGCTACCACCATTGCGACGACTGCCTCGATGAGGTCGATGTTGAAGGTGTGCACAGCCTGGGTGTCTCAACATCGCGCTCTGAGCAACGTCATAGGCGACGATCTCTCACTGCCGGCCGTGGTCAAAGCTAATGAGCCAGCGGTAAGCTTGGGGAAGTTAATCGCCTACCAACCTGGCCCAAGTAGGCGCACCCAGGTTGCTCCCGCGCTCCGATCCGGCCATCGAGGTTGTCCACACACTCTTGACTCCGCGAAGTGCCTAGCAGGCTCCCGTCGCCGAGTTTCGCGGAAGACTCTTGTCCCCGTGTCTCGCGCCAGTGGCGGTCGAGGAGGAGTGAGTGGGTATTCGTGGGTATTCGGACGGCCTTCATCTACCAGTCCGTGAGTCCCACAGAACCCGCTCGAGTCCCCACTCGGGCCGGTATCTGTAAAAAGATTTCCTGACGATAAAAAAAATTGAGAACTCTGGGCATAAAAAATTGGAAGGAGAAAGCCAGGAATAGGGCAGAATGAATTGAGGGATATTCTGGACCAGGCCAAGGCTTACTCGCAGCTTTTGATGACGAAGATAAAATAAATATAATGTTCTTTGTAGTAAGAATCTACAAAAGTTGCAGAAAATCTTTCACTAAATAAAAATAAAGATCCGACAGTAATACTTTAAAAACCAACTACTGAACTAGCTGATCAAACATCATCCAAGAAATATCTTGCTTCTATAATTGTAAAAAGAATCTAAGTAGTACCTTTGAATTTGTAGCACACAAAACATACATAAGAATGGCAGAATATACGCAAGGAAAGCAAAAGTAAGTAAAGTAATAATTATGATAAGATCTTTGTAAGATATCGATACAATCATAAAAATTTTAAAATAAATATTCCTTGTGTACCAAAATTTTACTTTTCGTTTTTAGTAGATAATTATAATATTCTTTAAACATGGATAGCAGTAAAAATAAAAACCTTCACGCTGTATCCCGCACACAGGAGGGTAAGCAGAAGGAACCTAGAGTTAAACACTCCGTTCCCCACTCAAAAAGATATTTGTATAATAAAAAAGTATTTAAATATTATACGAGTATTTAAGAACCTGTCAATCGTAAGACCTTCGCTACGCACTTTTATGTTTTCTCCAAAATTTATAATTCAGAAAATTCAAGACAATACAACAACAAAGGCGTTTCAAATAATAGCTAAAGAACCCCACTCAAGTTATTTCAATAGACCGCCTAATGCCCTAGTTACTGCCTACTAAGTTTATAAGTTATTGAGAAAACAGCTTGAGAATTCACAAAGGATTTGTAATTACTTTACATGTACTGTAATTAAGGTAAAATCATGAATGTTGAGAATTTTATAGTAAATTTTTAACGTTAATATTATATTATGGATTAAAGAATAATTAATCTTTGTGAAAGTAGCTGAAAAACATCTATATTTACGGCCTGTGCTAGGATGACTTTACAATATCAAAATATTTATACTCAATATTTTTTTTACTGTTTTATGATTTGAGTACCTACATTTTTTAACAAGTTCTCATTGAGCCTATGAAACGTTCAAAAATTATCCTATATTAATACTAGTAGTTTTTTTAAATTACTTCTGGACAATCAGCAATATTTTTTTTTCAGTCCTTTTTGTTACAGTTTTTGAAAAAAATAATAGTTTAATTAAAAAGATTTTTGTTTCCATGTCATTTCCAAAATTTATAAGCCGATAGTGAGTGAAATATTTCATTATACAAAAGGCCTACTGTTTAGCTAAATTAAGAAAAAACATCACGAGTGCAGACTCAACAGTCGGGGCTAAATTTGTCAATTTTCGTCATAAACCCGTTTATTTTTTTCAAAAAAATCTGAAATTCTCAAATATCTACCGAACCAACGAAAATCAGCGAACATACACCGTTGATCCGTCGATCGCGTTACATCCTGTTCATTTCCGTAGAAGTAAGTTCTGAGATACATTTATTGCTTTTGAAAATGTGGTAAAACGAAAAACGAAATAAAGAATTTTTTATAAATAATAGGTTTTACAAATAATTTGATAAATTTAGCCGGTCAAATTAAAAATAATGAGGTAACAGATGTTTATAAAAGGAAACGTTTCAAGCAATTGTACTATTCACACTCTCTTTAAGTTTATTTATTTATTTATTTATTTATATACACTTTATTGTACACCATAAATTGAAAGTAAACAAAGTTACAACTTACATCTAATAAATACACATAAAATTGTGTGAAGCACAAAAGGCGGTCTTATCGCTAATTAGCGATTTCTTCCAGACAACCTTGAGGTTAGGAGATATAAAATTAAAAATATATAGTGGGTGGTGTAAATAAACATTCATACATAAATAATATTTAATCCTAATACATAAACTTAATACACAAATATTTATATTATAGTACAATATATAAGGTAATATAATATACTAATACATAATTCTATATAATACATATTGATGTCATATAATTACGAATTTAATAAGTAAATGGAAAAAGTAAATGTCTTCATAAAGAACAGGTCTTAAAATGAAGTGAACTTGTACTAACTTAGCTAGTAAGGACCTCACTTCAACATTTTATCCCTAATCGATGAGATGCAATCGTCTTCCTATACTTTGAAAAACAGTCTCTCGCAACAGTGTATAAAACAAAACATTTTCATAAATTTGCGCACAAGTGTGCGACTGTACACGCAATAGGTTGTGGGTTCGATTCCCACTCGAGAAAACTAAATATTTAATATTTTCATTTCTTCGCTCTGTTTAAGATTAGTAAATATACTGGATGGAAGTGTCCGCACCACTTTAAATGAAACCATAGTTTTAACTACTCTATAAAAGTCTAATACAATTAAAAATTTAATTTTTTTTACTAAAAATGAAAAAGTTATTTTTTCAAACAAAGTAAATAATAAAATTATTGTTGTAATATTATATAAACCGCCATTTGTCAAGAACGACGCACGCACACATAAACCTATCAAAGGGAAACCGCCGCATACGCCTCATTCCAAAATCGAGTCGTAGGTATTGCCGGCAAGTTTAAAGTTGATTAACGTTTAATAGTATTTTTGTAGTACGTGCTTACGTTATTGGTATCTATGCGTAACTGCGTCACACGAAATACAAGTATATAAGATATACATCGTGAAATAAAAAAAAAATCTACGTCTAAGCTGTTGAGGTATCTTGATTAATTTTCTTTAGGTATTAGTTTAAAATATTTTACCATATATGCTGTTCTCGTAAAAGGAGCGCTGACACTTCCATCCTGTATAATAATGTACATAAATGACAACACATATTAGGTTTCGATTAATATTTATTTGTATATAACTAAACTAATAGAGAAGCTAATTATAACATAATACCGATTAAATTTTAAAGGCGAACAGCAAAATTTAGACATTAATAATTTTGAGAATAAACATCGATTTTTAAATTTCAAAATTCCAATTGTTACGAAAAAAAAACAATTCAAGTAAAAACTAGATTATAAATAATCTACATGCATCACGATTATTTAGAATACAAAAATTATATATCGATTTACGACATACATTATTTATCCTAATTATGTAATAGTTAAGTTTTTTTTTTGGTGTTTTAGTTTTTGTTATTTATGTACTTCCATAGTATAATCCTCGCCATATTCTTTAGCCGTTTGAATACATTTCGTAATTATTATTATTGTATGTAAAAGGACAATTAATTATTAAAATTATTAAGGTCAGTCGTGGCGCAGGGGTACAAAGTGTAACTGTTACGGCGACTGGTTGTGGGTTCGATCCGCACTCGAGGAAATGAAATATTTATTTAAATTGATATATAAATTTCGTCGTGTCGAGGCAAAGCGCGGCGTGGAGTCCTGCCACTCAGCAAGCAATGCGTCCAGAATTCGGCGGAAAATGGCAAAAAGAGGGTCTTAACACTAGGTTTCCTCTGCATACTACCATGCTGTGTGCGAGAAACAGAGTTAAGATAACAATTAAATATTATATTTAAAATGTATATAATTCAATTTAAAATATAACTTTTTGCTGTGTTTTGTTTGTATACAATATTTTTTAAAAACCTAGAGATATTTACTAATAGAAAATCGGTCTACTATGGTTTCCTATATCAAGTTTTCTAGTCTTCAAAATCAATTATATCCTATATCTATCCCAATCTCCATAGCTGTAAAACAAAAAGTTTCATCCAAATGACTCCAGCAGCTCCGAAGAAGTGTGTGTTACCTTTTAACTTTACCTAATCTTTTTTTTATTTCTTCTTCATAATTCAATGCTATCAAAACCGACTTATATAAGGCGAAGATTATACAAAACTTAGCACGAGATCCATTGATTTAAAAATGAATTTAAAAAATACATTCTCAATGTATTTGTATTCGCTATCATCATCATTATCAACTTTATATATATATATATATATATATATATATATNTATATATATATATATATATATATATATATATATATATATATATATGAAAGTTATAATTTAAATTGGCTTAATATATTGTAAAAGTTCTTTTTTTACAAACATTTTTTTTAATAAGATAGATCTCATGTTACGTCTGTGGATATCATTTTAATTTTTTACTATCAATAAATATATTTACTAAAATAATAGAGCAACTATTAAGCCCTACATTATAAATATTCTATGTAACACATTTCTCTTGACCAAGTATTAAAATTAATTATTTTTAGATATGTTAATCTAATCCCTTTGAAAATATTGGATTTTTTTTGTTCTAATAGTTCTAATTTATTGACATAAATTGGTGTTATAATATATTTTTAATATTTACCAAATGTTTATCTTTAAACCTGTGATTTACGGATTTATGGCGGTGAAAATTCTAAATGAAACAAAAACGGACGAATAAAACAATAGCTAGTTTAGATTAGATAAATCAATAAATTTTACTAGAAAAAACTAAGAACCCACAGTTCTTTTACAACCATATAATATACTGTTTTTTATTATATTGCAATGTCTAAATTATTGTCTGTTTCGTAGCATTCTCAATAAGCTTCATGCTGTAAGGCCCTTATAGCAAAATCGGCAAAGGAAACTTAATGTTAAGATATTCCGTTCCCCAAGCACCAGTCAAGTTTCGAGATATTGCGTGGTGAATGGCGTAATTCAACACCGCACTTTGTCTTTTTACCAAAACGCAAATGAAAACAACTAATTGCGCCAAATGGGAACCAAGACCACAAACGTTGTGTTTATAGTCAGAGACAAACACTGTCCCTCTGAGCGATGTTGGCCTCTAATTCTAAATAAGTTTTCGTAAAATGCGTTTAGTTAAATAAATTATAATATACTTTAATTTGGTTTTGTTGTAATAAGGTTATGTTACACAGAATATTTATAAAAATGTAAATTTAATTATATTATGAAAAAAGTCTATGTTACGTAGCATCATCAGTAACGTCATAAGAATATACATCAACCTTCCAATCCACAAGTTTATATACAAAAAATATTAAATTTTAAATAAATTTGATTGACTTGATTAACATTTATTTATATGAAAAAAAATTAAAGTAAATGAAAGCTTCATAATATTACATTTTAGATTTTTTAAGATATTTTTTTATAATAATTGCAGCAAATTCTTATAAAAAATCAATGTTAATTAATTAGAATCGAAATCGTCCGTAGTTTAAAAAAAAATATTCAATTAAAGTATTTATGTTTAATAAATAAAAAAATTACAACATATAAAATATACATATATTAATTGACATATAAAAATAACGTAGGCCATAATATATAAGGAACGGATATAATACAATAACAATTTAAAAATAAGTTTATTATGAATACATTAAACTGCAATGCAAAAAAATTACCAATAAAACAAATTTCACTTACTTTACCAGAAGAAAAAAAGGATTGTTTCATGTTTTGCTTTCGGCAAAAGTATTATACATATATGTTTATAAAATTATATATAATATATAATTATTACTTTTCGTCAAACATTACCATAATCTTTTATCTTTACCATAAGAATGTTTTAATACTAAATTCTAATTATATAATAATATGTCTCACTATCATTGATACAAATGTATTATTTATTTTAAATATTTAAATGCAAAACTGATAAACACGCTGAACTGTTATATAAGAATTACAGTATTAAATATTACTAAAACGACAAGTCTTCTTTTACAACATCGATATACATTTAAAAGATTCGAAATAACTACCTATCTAGGCAGTTATCTTAATTAAATAAATATGTCTGTTTCATCGCAAATTACGTAAGAACTAAACAGAAACATAGATGATTTGATGTCTTTATTAAAACAAAAATATTAGCACAAACCAACAATTATGCACAAAATATAAAAAAAAGATAAAAAAACGAATAGTTTCATATAAAACTATCTAACAATACTTATAGATATAATTAATATCGCGTAAAAACGTATTAAATGCTTTAGTGAAAAGCCAAAACACTCCACAAACTAGCATGCATAAATCACAAAAAAACTCTAACGCTCAAAATAGGAAGACTGGGCAAAAAATAGCAACCACAAAGCGATAAAACATTTCAAAAATGGGAATAGTGCATCATAAATAGAAAAAGATTGTTGTAGGGAAGCGCTAGCATACATTTCGTTTCTAGAACATTCTTTATAATTCTATCTAGAACATTCCATCAATTCGTTCGAGGCGATTACATAATTATGTAATTGAATAAAAATGTTATTATCATTCAATCGATCATTCGTGAATGACGTAATTGTCAATTCACAAATGGAACGAATGGATGTTACTCATTTACATTCGTTCAACATTATCGTTATTTCGCTTAAAAAATTTTTAAAAGTGAATGAACGAGTGAATGAGTGAACGATAAATAATCATTCACATTATTTCAAACAGTAAATGCCTAATCTAAGTGCTCGGTAAGAAAGGGTCACTAAAACGAAGCGAAAAACAAAAACCAAACGGGGATAAGTGCATCACGTCAAATATAATAAAGAACCGATATCTACTTTATTTATTTTTTGTTTTTTATATTTTTTTTTTTTCATTTCGTGTAATCTAAAAAATGTTTTCTATTTTACAGGTTACTAGATGATTATATTCTTTTTTTTTGTTGAGTTTTGGAACGCTCCCATGTCCGAAGGTGTTCGTCATTTGAGTATTCCAACGCTCTTTATATTATCTATTTAAATATCAAGTATCAGCTGACATGAATTACGCACTTTCAGCAAAGAAAAATATGTCAAAACACTACGAACATTTTTTTTTCGACTTGCGACTAGTGAAATCAACTCTACTTGACCATTAATTGATTAGTAGTCCTCAAAAACCCCCTTTTAACCCGAACGCACTATTTAGTCATACCTATATATCTTAAGACACTTCTACATTTGGCTTCATTATATCGTATAGCTCGTATACGACAAGGAAGTTTGTAAACGTGTCTACAGATAATAAATCCCTGCTTTTTCTGTACCACTACAAAAAACCCTTAATTAGCCAATTTTCTAAAAGTAAATGTTTATTTTTTTCCGTATAATCGCAAATTTCCCATAGGATAGTTTGTTATCTATTAGGTATTACTGGAATAGAGACGTGATTTCGATATATATCATAAGTATGAGGCCCGTTTAAAGAAAAATTTTAGGATTTTAAAATACATATGAAAACATAAAATATTAACATTAATAAGCTGTATTGCTATTTCATAAAAAAACATCTTAATTTATTTATCCCAACAGTATATACTTACAAACATTTATCCGTATAATATGAGATCCTACATCACACAATACAAAATATAACCCTTCCATATTCAAAAGATTAAAAAGGCATGTTTTCATATATTAAAGTATAAAAAATATAATTTACAACAAACGAAAGTAATATTTAGAATAATAAACTTTTAGATATACTAATATTATAAATATATGACCGTGATATTTTTTTCCATATTATAAAATTAATGAAAAACACAAAAATAACAATTATTAATAAATAATTATTATATTATTACGATCACGTCTCCGTAAGTTTGGTAATGGTTAGAGTTGACATCCCGTTCCGTGGCGCTATTCCGCGTCAGCATCCTCACAGATTGTCTCGCTTGCTTTCTCTTGGGAAATGTTTTGACCTGTAAATGTGAACATAATAAAATAAATAAATCAGTTTCACGCTGTATCCCGCACACAGCAAGGAATGCAAGGAGGAGGGAAGGAGGGAGGGAAAAAGGAGAGAACCTAGTGTTAAAACACTCTGTAATTCCGTATGAACATAAGTTGATTTAAATAATAAAATGTGTTAAAAACGGAAATATTAAGAAACGAAAGCATCAAAAGTTTTATTGAACTTTCGAAGCATTGTTCTCTCAGAAGAAAATAATCAAAAGTTTAAAAAAATCTTATATAAGCGCAGGCTTTTACAGCTAATTTCAAGATTTGAACCTGGTGTCACTAGCCAATTATGCCATACGCTCTTATCGAGTATTATGGAAATAGAGAGAAGAGAACACAGAGTGTTTTTGTCATCCACCACTTTAAATGAAACCACTGTTTTAATTACTCTATAAGCATAAAAACTTAATGCAATCAAAACAAAGGAGATTTTTATCGTCGTACGTCGTATATAGATATTTTGATTAATTTTCCATTCCCAAGTGTGTTACTAACACTTTAAAAAATATTTAACTGTTTTAGATAATATCTAAGAAAATTCCAACATTGAAAAGCTGTATTTGGTTCGACATAATGTCAAATCGACAAAAAACAATGCCCAATTCCTAACCCTATATAGGGCATAAAAAATATAACCCAGTAGTAGGCATAAAAAAATTATCCTCCATTCCCTACTTCCTGTCCAAGTTTCAAGAGATTGCATGCCTTTGTCTTCATACTAAATGAAAATAATTCACAACCCCTAGTGGAATTGAACCCACAATTGTCGCATTTTACAGTTAGACGCCGTTTAATAATATACAAGATGTTAGCGAATTGAAAACATATATTTTATTTAATTTAACCAAAAAAAAAAACTTTTAATATAAGAAAAAAATATCGTTTAAATACCCTTTTTCGCTGATGAAAGTATGCACTTCTTGCAGCTTATGAAGAAAAAGGAGACACGTTGGAGTTCGGCGTCGAGGGCATCAGGTCCATCGTCTTGCACACCCATCCAGCTATGTCGGCCTTCTCGAGGTCCGCTTGACGTATCCATTCGTGGTTCTGGAGAAATTTCGAAAAATATTAATTTGTTGGTAGATTGTTAAAAAAATTAAGGGACAGTGTCGGATTGTGAGTGCGATATAATTATTTTAAGGCCTTTGATTTTCATGATTATTACGCATCTGAAATGAAACTATTTAACCGGATTGATCACGTATATTTTAGTATTATACATGTTTGGAAAATCGACGTTTCGAACGTTTCGTTTCGTAATTCATCCGATCACGGGTAAACTTTAGTAGTTTTCTTTAAAAAGAATTAATCTCTTTTATTCGCTCTATTCAAGCAACACGACCTTGAATTCTGCCACTCAACATGTAACGTTCAAGAAAGTGAAGAAAGAAGTGTTTTGCTACGTAAGTAAGAGTGAATCAAATCAGCTTCACGCTGTATCCCGCACACAGCAGGGTAGGCAGAGGGAACCTTGTGTTAAGACACTCCGTTCCCCACTTTCTGCCGAATTCTGGAGGTATTGCGTGTTGAGTGGCAGAATTCAACGTCGCGCTTAACCTCGACACCAGAGCGAAGAAATGGAAATATAAATTTAAGTAAATATTTCAAGTAAGAGTGAAGCTTAATAAAAATACTGTAATGAAATGAAGACGTGTTGCAGGAGCAGCACAAGCGTGCGACTATAAACACAATAGGTTGTGCGTTTGACTTGAAGGAATGAAATATTTTATTTTTTTTATTGTCTCGCTCTAGTAAGGCAAAGCGCGGCGTTGAGTTTTGCCACTCAACACGCATGCTTCCAGAATTCAGCGAAAAGTGGGGAATGGAAGTGTATTAATACTAGGTTCCCAGGTTCCCTCTACTTACCCTATGCTATGCTATGTGCTAGATACAGAGTGAAGCTAAAAAACAAAAAAAAAGTATTTCTGTTGTCACTATAACAAATAATAAAAAACCAAGTAAAATCATTATTTAAAGACAAAAAAAATCGTTTGTTGTATTGGGAGCCCCATATGTTTTTTGCCGCTTTTATAGATAATGGTATCCTTCGTGCGCGTGTACCATTGTGAGTCTGACGTGGCCCAGTTTATTTACCACATATCTTAAAATACAACACAAAATAAAAAAAAATAGAGCCAATATATAATAAATACCATAAGCGTCTTCAAGTCGGCTCTCTCATCAGGATTTTTCTTTAGACATCTATCAACAAAATCTTTGAACTCATCTGAGAATATCCCCGGCGGTAGTTCTGGAGGCGGTTCGTTAACTATATAGTCTAATAATTCGAATATGGCCATTGGACGAGGCGAATTTGGTGCCTGGAAGGTTAAAAATAATTGATAATCAGCTTCCCTAAATAATTAAAAATAATTAAATTGCAAAATAACTGTTTTATTGAAGTGGCAGAATCTTAATTTTCAATACAACAAATCCGCGAGCAGGTCGCTCGTTTTATTTAACGATAAATAAAAGGCTATAATAGTTGAGGGTAGTAAATAAGATAATTGTATAAATATAGCAAACCACTCACTTGTCCTGGCGAATGATCCTCACTTTGTCCACCAAATATGGCTGCCAACATCTTGGGGTCCGGTGGCGGGATGGGGTACATGCCGATCGCCATTTCCACTAAGGACAAGCCGAGCGACCAAATATCCGATTGGACTGAATAATGTGTGCCTTGGAGACGTTCAGGCTATAAAGAAAAATAATCATATTTTTTAAGCAAATTATCGAGGTTGCGTATTCGATGCTTTCTCAAAGTTAGGCTTGCATTGGGAAACAAAGTATCTCCGTTTCACGTCTCTCTTTGCTTTATAATGACCACTTTAACCCTGCTAGATCACGATTTAATATATATTGTGATAGCTGGACCAGAAGTCATGCACCCAGTTTAGAAAAACCACAACCACAACCTACAAAAGTGACCAATAATCCTATAAAAGAAACAATCGAGATGTATTCTGAGTCATACTCATGTAAAATAGGAGTGCAGCAAGTACCAAACGATACTACGCATAAATATATTGGCGTCTTAACAGCACAATGAAAGATACCGCGCTTAATGAAGCATATTTCAGTAACAAAAAAGGTGTTTTTTTCTTTCTTTACAACTTTATGTGTTGAGGACGTCGTGGTACAATGGCACATGCGTATGACTGTAAAGGCGACGGTTATGGGTTCGATTCCCACTCGGGGAAATGAATTATTGTTTATTAATGTTTTTATTTCTTTACTCTGGTAACAAAAACACGGCGTTGAGTTCCACCAGACAACGCGCAATGCCTCAAAAAAACGGCGGAAAGTGGGAAAGGAGTGTCTTAACACAGATTCTGCTTACTCTACTGTATGAAAGATACAGTGTGAAGCTAAAAAAGAAACAAACTAGGGATCCACAAGTCTTTACATAAATTGTAGCCTATGTGTTATTCTGATGTATAGTATAAGCTATATTACAATTTAAAGTTTCATCTAAATCCGATCGTAAAAGTGGATAACAAACGGGCATCCCCACAAACTTTCACATTAATAATAATATAAGAACAATAAAGAAAATAAAAAAAAACTAACCGACATATAACTTCTTGTACCAACAAAGGAATTTGCCATGGAATCGATGAGCTGGCCGGATACGCCAAAATCGCATATCTTTATTTCGCCATTGCTATTCACTAGAATGTTCGACGGTTTGACATCTCTATGCATTATCGCGTGTTTGTCGCGTAAATAACTTAAACCTTTTAGTACGGCTGATGTTATTGTTCCTGGAAATTAAATATTTCTTAGTAAATATTGTTGTTTTATTATATATAGACCAACTTAGTTATAGGAATTAATTATAAATAATGGCCATAAATATTACAGTACAGGTGATGTTTTGTGGAAGTCTTGAAGTTAGGCTTATTGAACTTTTACACATTGTATACTTTAAAAGAAAATAATGAAAACTAAAAAAAGTCCTAAACTGATATCTGATCTAAACTGATATGATGATGCTAAAGACCGTGCTAGGTGGAGTAGGTAGAGTAGGACCTGGCAAAAGCCTGGCAAAAGCCTGGCAAACGACAGAAAGAAGAAGAAGACTATCCTGCATACAGAGGAGGATATGAATTTTTGTTTCCCGCGTTTCAACTTGTGTTAAATGGTGGAATTCAGTGCAGTATTTCATCAACCAAAGTGAATATACCTTAAAGTGATAACTTATACCTCAAAGTGGGGACCAAATCCATAGCGTTTAGTCAGGCACACTGTGACATTGATCACTCAACTATAGCAATAAGTATTATAAAGTAAATGTATACCTAAAACTGACTCAGGAATCCTTCCAGCTTTCTTCAATATGAGATCTAACGACCCACCATCCATATATTCCATGCATATTGAAATTTCACCATCACTGTAAAAAGCTCCATAAAAACCAACAATATGAGCAAAGTTACACTCATGGAGTACTTTTAATTCTCTTATAATTTGTTTCTTTATAGCTGGTTTTACTTCCAAATGTATTAGTTTTCTGGCCATTATTAAACCTGTGGACTTGTGTCGGACTTTCATAACAACTCCACCATTGCCTTGACCTAAAAAATACTATTACTAAAAAACCTAAAAAATACTATTACTAAAAAACTTAAAAAATACTATTACTAAAAAACCTAAAAAATACTATTCATGGCTTTAATTTCCAACTACTTCTAGTTTAAGCTCCATAATCAGATATCAAATGTGTGGCTATAATTCCCTAGCTATGTCTTCAAATGACATATTTTATTAGTCATATATCAGGTATATTATAAAACATATATATTTGAAATATGAATATATATGTATATGCAATTCCAATGCAAGAGGCCAGTCGTGGCACCACTCAAGTGGGGTTCGAACTCCACTCTCACGAAGAATAAATATTTAATTTCTCGGTGGTAAGTGTCGAAAGGAGTGTCTTAACACAAAGTTCCCTCTGCTGTGTGGGATTCAGCATGAAGCTGATTTTTGATTTGATTTTATATATTTATTGTATTAAGTTTTTGTTCGTTTTATTATTATTACATGTTATAAAAAACTATTGTTATTTAAAATGCAGTGTTCATCTTAAACACAAACAGACTTAAGTTTGTGCGATTGTATATTTTATCTCCTACTGTGCAGTAATAATTTGGTAAACATAATAAATAAATATTTCATAACATACCTAATTCACCCAACTTTTCAAAGTCATCATCACTAAGCTCCCCTATCTTTTCCTTTTGACATAGAAACACTTCTATCCTACGTCGCTGAGTATCATCCATTTCAATCTGCTCTAATCTTTCTGTAAGGGCTTCAATACTCGTCTTTGACTTCCCTGCTAAGCCCTGCCGCCTAAACATAAAGAAGACACAGTTTAGCATTAGATTGATTCACAGTACGAGTGCATTAGCTTGGTATTGCAAAGTGAGGATCTCAGACCAGCGATTGAGACTTGCAAACAAACTGAATTATATATAGGTATAAGGTGCCCCTATAAATGCACATTAATACCCCCACTGTCCGAGTTCCTCTCACAATCAACACAAAATATGAAATGATTCTACAGTGGCAACCTTTGAAGATAATTATAATATAATCAATGATAGTTATAGACAAGATGAGCTCTTTTATTTTTAATTTTTTAGGAGATATTTTTTATACATGTTACTACTTTTACTTTATACAAAGTATACCCCTTTCCTGGTCAGTTACTTAGTATAGGTTCATTAAGTATTAAATAATGTATAAAAATATTATAAAAACAGAATTTCTGTCTTATAAATTCAACTTGGAATTTAACCTACAGACTGTAAAATAACATTGTCTAACTGATAACATAAACTTGTTTCCTTTTAATGAAGTTAATATTTTATACTTTAAATTACATAATGATTGTTCAAATTTGGTTTGTAAAGAACACTAGTAGAATATTAATTATACTTTATCTGGCTGTTAGTCATCAATTAAAATTGAAAAATATATACAATAATAATGATTAATATATTTGATAGCTATTTAAGTTTTGTTGTGGACACTCCTATAAATTGTATTAAGTGGTAAATAAAATATTTCTTACTCTGAAGCAGTTGCAGATTTCAGCTGAGGGGTCATATTAGACGGAGTAACAGCCGGGGCCGTATCAATAGACCCCGGTGGGAGGGTCAAGTTTAATTTATTCTTCGACATTTTGCTCATTTTTAACAAACCTTTATCAAGGCATTTAAACTAGCAATCGATAGCTTACTCACTAACAAAACACCGCACTAGTGATTCACTTTATACAAAAAAATATAAATTAAAACACAGTTACGTTAGCAAACACCCAATGTAAATTCTTCACACAATCGGATAGTCGTTGGGACACAATGACAACTTGACATTTGTATTATGTAATTTCATTTTCATTCGTTCATTCATTTTGGTACAATTATCAAATATTATGAAAATGTAAAGATCATTTACGGCATTCACGAATAATATATCATTTTTAAATAAAAACGCTTTTATTTAATATACTTTTATTTACTTAATAAATCAAAAATTATCTACATAACAGTATTTACATTCTATTGCAAAAATCATAAAATTAATAAAATACATAAATGGATCCAAAAGCCTGGGTAATATTTATAAAAAATTAAAACTATTAATGTTATTTGCTTGTTATTCAACAGTAATAAAATAACTGATGAATATTAATAAAACTGCATATTCATTCTCAATAATTTACATATACTGAAACAAAACGTATGCTTAACAAATATTTAATTAATAGAATACAAAAAATACTATAGGTATCAAACCTTAATTACAATGAATAAACTTTAATAGGTATTTAGTTGTTCACTTTAATATAAAATTTAAAATTATATTTTTAATTAACATTAACATTAATTAATAAATAAACTTAAGAAGTCTTTAATTTTGTTAAAAACGTATTTATCCCAGGTTGATTTTTCTTTTCTGGTATCTTTTTGTTATCTTTATCATCAACCTTTTTTTTCTTTTTCTCATTTTTAGGACTATGTTCTTCTCCTTCGGGGATTTTCTTTTTTTTCACCTTTTTCTTTTCTGGTTCTTCAGTTTCAGTTGATGGTTGCAGTAATGGAGTAGGATCATTCATAATCATGGATAACTTTCCAAAGTAATTCCATAGAGCATCAACACATTTTTCAGGTTTCCCATTTGATGTTTCCCACAACAGTCCATAAAGCCTTGGCTTTAATTTTTCCATTGGCTTTTTCATTTCTGATTCAAATTCATCTTCTAAATTCTTTAATTTTGCTTTTTGTGTTTCAGGTGACAGTGACAATACATCATCACCATCCATAGTCGCTTCCTGTAAAAGAATATTGTATTAATAGCTTAATGTCATACTGGGATTAGAAATATACTTTTTAGAAAAAACAATATTATTCATTAGCAAGCAACTGCAGCAGCGAAACAGAAAGATTCTGACTGACTCTCAGCACAGTGGTTGCGGGTTCGATCCACAATCCAACACATCAATGAAGTAGGGTTATAAATAAATATTTCTCTATTTTACCAAAGAGAAAGCATTCTGCCTACCCTGATACAGTATAGTTGACATTGAAAAGTTGTAGCAGCCCTTAAGTTAGCTGTAGATGGCTGCCTAAATTTGATTTTAGGCTTATTTCTTATTTTGGACTATTTACTTTGCAAATGAAAATTGCACAGAAGTTCAGAAAACATAACTTCGACGGCCACGATTCGCCGACCATACAGTACATGAAATATAAAGCGAGAATATAAATACCTCATCACTTAAATAGCCGTGTGGCACAAACACCTCATTGTCAACCTCATATTCATCATTGTCTTGTTCTTCATCACTGTTAGCAACACTACCATCTATGCTTTCACCATCTTGTACCTCCTCCCATTCTTCATCGCTGTCCACTTCATAGTCGAGAAATTTCTGAAATATGGCAAAATATGTTTAGTATTTCAGTGCCTAAACACAAGGTTTCCTCGGCCTACCTTGCTGTGAGCAGGATACAGAGTGAAGGTGATTGTACATGAAGGTGATTGTGATTTAGTAAAAAAAAAAATAGTTTATACAATGCTATATTATAACAAAAATTATATAACTATGTATTATTAATATGCCCTCTTGCCGCGGATTTCGTCCTCATATGCAGGCAATGAAAGCAGTATAGTAAAATAATTAAAGGTGGTATGCGGGCGAAGCAATGAGTGGGTCGCTTAGTGTGTTATAAATGTAAAATAAGATAAAAATAATAATATCAGCATTTATGAAAAAGAGGTTTGCAGTTTAATTTTAAATATCCATTTAGTTTCTTGTATAGAATCTCCCATAAATATGTATGTAGAAACCACTTTATATTCTTGTATTCATTGTTTTATTCATTTTGGCTTATAAAACAATCTAAAAGGGTCTAAGAAATCTGTTATTATTTTGTAAAACTTTGAACAACAAATACTTTAACTATTAAATAAACATATAAAATATATAATATATATTATATATATAACTATATATCTTTCTTTACTTTGTAATTGCAGCTATTTTGAATAATGCATTTAAATTATAATAAATAATACAAATAAAATGTGAAAATATACCTCATCAGTTTTAAAAGGTTGTCTAGGATTGATATTTGAACTTTTCTTTCTCCATGTACCCCAATATGGTGGACGTCTGTTCTCATGGAATGCAAGAAGCTTAGGTCTAAGCTTTTCACGATTTGTTGTATCACAGGTAATTTCACCAGCCCCATCCGCTGGTGGTAATTCATCTTCTGAAATAAAAGTTAGTTATAGTAGGTTCATGCTGTATACTCTCCCGCATATGGCAGGGTGGGCTGAAGGAACCCAGAGTTTAAACATTTTATTCCCTCTGCAAAAACGAATTATTCAAGACATAGTGGTTTGAGTAGTTGAACTCACACTGCGCTTTGTCTTGTTGCCAAAGCAAGAAAATGAATATACTTCATTTGGGAATCTAACCCACATTGGTCCAGTCATAATAGGTGCCTCGTCCAGTAAATAATGATTTATATTTAAACTAACTTACCAACAATCATAACATCATCATCTTTATCACTCAATGGCCAAGTTTTTCCATTACTCAAGGGCTTCTGCTTCCCTTTTTTCAAACTTTTGACATACAAAGAACTTTCCGGAACATTTTGTTCTTTCAAATGATCATCTAAAATCTTTCTATTATCATCTGTTAAGTTAACTCTAGTAGTCGGAGCTAGTCTCATATCAGATTTCAAAGTAAAACTTGATAATAAGTTATTCTTGCTTATTACTCCTAAAGTAACTTGATCTTTTTCACCCTTTTGTTTTGGGACAAAAAAACTAACAAAGGCCTCGGAGGCTTTTTTCTTTTTTTGTTCCTGTTCCAGTTTTTCTTGTTCTAGGGCTTCTTGCTTTTTTCTTTTCTCTTCTTCTCTTGCTTCCTTCTCTTTCTTCTTTTGCTCCTCTTTTTCTTCACGTTCTTTGCGTTTTTGTTCTTCTTTTTCTTCTTTGAGCTCTGTAATTTTATATTCACTATGAGTTTTATAAAAATGTATGACATGTAGACATATAACTATACCATTTTATATTAAAGTATTAATACACTTCTTAATTCAGTTTCACACAATATGCCACATATAACAGGGTAGGCAGAGTGAACTTATTAAGTTTTATTGCTTCATCAGTTTTTGTATTTACACTCATTCTCTATTTTCCCACTACATTATAAAACATCTTATATTCTAGAACATTGTGTAGTGTCAGAATGTTTGCCACGTGTTAATAGAATGGGGAAATGAAAATAATTAATTTCTTCCAGTATCTTGGTGGGTTATATTTTTACAAATATTTTTAAATAGTAAAGAAAACTGCAAGAGCTGGCTGGCTCTTTTAGCTTTATTTAAGTAACTTAATTTTATATCTTCAACAACTTTTTTACTTTATTACGCATTTTTTTTATATTTTCGAACAAATTAATTTTAAGCAATAAATTGATAATAGTATATCAATTTTTTTACACACACGCATTCACCATACTTAAAGTGATTGTAGTGTCATACACAATTAAATTATTAATAAAATAATTGTTTTACTTTTCTCTAATTCCCTTTGTTTCTCTTTTTCCTCTTTTTCCTTTCTCTTCTGTTCTTCCTTTTCTTCTTTCTCTTTCCTTCTTGCCTCTTCTTTCTCTTCCCTCTCCTTTTTCTTCTGATCTTCTTTTTCTTGCTTCTGTTTAGCCCTTTCTTCTTTCTCTTGCTGTCGCTTTTTTTCCCGCTCTAATCTTTCCTTTTCTCGCTCTTCTTTCTTTTTTGCGGATTCTAATTTCTTTTGTACCTACAAAATAGAATATAATATTATAACTTGGGGCCATCATGTCAATACTGCAGTGTCTAACTGTAAAGGCAACAGCTGTGGATATAATTCTCACTCAGAATTATGATGATGTCAACAGTCCCTAGGCAAAGTAGCGAAATTCAAAAATGGGAAATTTCTTTTATTGTTGTTTTTTACTATTAATAAGGATAGTTTTCTATTATGTGCAAATTTTAAAAACACATTAAAACTTAGTAGTTCAAAAACGCAATAAAAATATTTATGGTTTTTTACTATCAATGCTTTATCTAGGGACCATCAATGTATTGAGTGGAAGAATTCAATACTGCGCTTTGTCTCTCCAGAGCAGTGATATGGTAATTCACTTTCTCAAGCAGCAATTGAAACCAAATTGACCTCAATAAGTAAACAAATATACATATACAAGTCTTATTTATGTTGTTTTTTTTATAAAATAACATTAAAATTGACAATTGTAATTTTTAATTTTTAGTTTTCTTTTTCTTAAAAGCTAATAAGCAAAGAATGTTTAAAAAAAACTTATAGTACTTACTTGCTTGGGTGTTAGATTGGCATTTGTAGATTCATTCAATGAAACATCTCCTTGGCTATTTGTTGTAGATACATTTCTTGCCGAGCGTCTGGGGGTTGATGGACTGGAGCTAAATGATTCATCACAGTTACTTACTAAAGATGTGTTTGAGTTCTTATCATCAACTTTTGTTTTAATTCTGCCACTTCTTTTGGGTGTAATGGCTTCCTCTGGTTTGTTCTTTTCATCATTTTCATCTTCACTATTATGTTTCTCTGTGGAAACTTCAGGAGATTCATTTTTGACATCTAAATCTTTACTTGAACCTGTATCCTCTATTGTGTTTTCTTTTTCCTGGTCACTATCATTTTCACTATCATGTTTTGCATCAGAATTTGTGACATTTGTTGGTTTATTTGTTGAACTCGTTTCTGAACAATTTGAATCTTCTAACAATATTATATTAGTATCCACTTTATTTTTGTTATCTTTTAAATCTTCACTTTTGTCAGCCTGTTTCTCATTAGACTCAACACAATAATGTGTTTCCTCAGTTTCATCAACTTCCATTTCTTCTACACTTTCAGCTCCTTTATCATTGTTTTCGGTCGCTGAAGTATTTCCATTATTTTCAATGGATCCATTACTTAAATTTTTCTTTGCATGCTTGCTACTTTTCTTTTTCTTTGCAGCTTTTGACTTTTGTAATTTCTTTTTCCAAGCAGTATCAACAAGTTTAACAAATGGATTAAGCTGCTTATCTGATTTTTGCACTTGTAGAGCGTCTTTACTATCCTCATCACTAACCACCATTACTTCGTCCAACTCATTTTCTTTTGTAATCTTCCCAACTTTTGTGACTGGTTGGGGTTCTGGAGCAGACAGTTTCCGCTTCCGTGTCTGAGGGGACGCCGATTTTGGTGATACATCAGCATCACTAATTATTTTAAATGGAAGACGAGCTTGCTTAAGAACTTTTTTTGAAGGAGTTACTTCTTCACTATCAGAAGATTTTTGTGTTTTCATGTTTATTTATAAATATAACACGTATACAGCAAACGTTGCTGTATCAAAATTAAAACAATATCAATAAAGAAAACAATCACATTGCAATGTATAGTTTTTTCTAAAAAGTTTGACAGCAACAAGAAAACGCGGGAATTTAGTGCACGTTCAGAATTTGTAATGTTCGCAGTTCCACTTTTTTTTTTTAATAGCTAATAAGTAAATAAAAAAATAAATTGATTCAATTGCATTTTCAAAAATAAGCATTAATAAATACTGATAAGAAAAAATAACAGTATATAATATTATTTTAAAATTCTAACAGACAAACCACGAAGAAAATTGTGACCTTCCTAAGCCTGACCCTGAAGTACGTTTGTGTGTGCGGCTGGTTTTTCAATATTATTGTAGATTTCTAAAAATTATGTTTTTGCCACGACAATATATGGGGGAGGCAGGCTTATTGTCGATAATATGTTTTACTACTCCCACGGAAAAACAATATTTAAAAGAGTTTATTAAACATGGAATATTATCCAGAGCTATGGAATACAACTATTGAAGCATACGCGATAAAGTCAAATAGCATATATATATAGCGTTAAAAAAGCTGCTCGATATTTATATAGAAATAATATTTTTTGATAGCCGTTATCATCCTCATGTAATTTTTTTAAATTATCCTCTGGTAAAAATAGAGTAGAAATCTTAAAAAAATTCTTGATATATAATAGTCTGTATTTAAGTTTAGCTTAGCAGTGATTACGATTAACAAGATGAAAAGATATTTTTATAAACAAAAAGTTATTAAAATAAAAAAAAATGACAAAAAGAGCCACTGTAAAATAAAGATTACTTTAGATAATTTGATTTATAGCAATTATCTGAAATACAGTACTTAACAGTATTTACTTGAAACGAAACGTTATTATTTCTTTCTAAAATACAATTATTCTTGTTTATTTTTTCATTTCAGTAAACGAGAAAATAACACCTAAACTAAATTCTGGATATAATGGCTGTTTTGTATCGGTATAGCTATGGGATAGATACATTATACTGTATAACTATAGCAAGCTATAGTATAGCTATAGCAAGATTTTGAAATGGACATTAATAGAGGCGCACCTTTAGAATAACAGCATCGTAGCAATTATGAATATACTGATAGATATATACTATTCTTATTAAATTAATAGAAATATTATATATTCTGTTGTAAACAATTTTTTATTCATTTCGAAATAAAAGGCATTGCAAGTTTACAAGATCTCAGAAAATGCTGGTATTATCGCATACATACCTCTCATAACTCGCATTGTTGTTACCCATCATTTTGAAGCTATGTGTGCTATTAACCTTCATTTGCTATTTTTTTGTGCCAGGGGTTTCTTTTTAGATTGTTGAATACTGGTTATATATTTTAACTATTAAATTAAATAAATTAAATTTAAAAAAAAATATTTAATTTAATAGTTAAAATATATAACCAGTATTCAACAATCTAAAAAGAAACCTCTGGCACAAAAAAAAATTTTAACTATTAATCTTTAGTAATGTTTTTACATTTCTATAATAAAAAAAAATAACTTTTTCATTTTATTTTTATTATAATAAATGCTTTAATCTAGAATTGTAATTTGAAAACAATATATACACCACGTCCACAGATTTGTTTTCACAGAAAGTAATAACGCAGATAGCCCTCAAACATTGTATTGTTTAATATTTTAATAATGCATTGTATTTTAAGCCATTGTACGATATTTCTTTATTTATATAAGAGCTTAGTAGGTATCTATGTTCAAGTATATTTTTATAAAATCCTTGTCAGTTTGTAAAATAATAAATTCTAAAAATTTTACATTGGTTCAGTGTGTCACATGTAAATGTCACTACTTAATTAACGTCAAATTTTAAATTTATCATTTAATTATATTATCTCTGATATAAAAATAATAACAATAAATAGATGTCGAAAACAAAAAATAAATTTAGGGATATATCATATGGCTTACAAAAATTCAGAGATTTTCTTCTCGGAAGAAAACACACTTTACACGGTCGCTTTCCACCTATGATGGCTTCTCGAACTTTACCACCAGCTGATGTTCCACGAGGTCCTGATACAAAGTATTCAGATAAATATTATTTTCAAAGAAATGCTTTCAATTCGGTTCACCCTCCAGTCGTAGCGCCAGTGGCAGAAGGGCCACCGTTAATAAAACCTAAAACTAAACCGGGTGCACCTCGAGGGACTATGCCGCCTAATGCTGTAAGTTCATGCCATTTCCGTGTAATTATTAGATATTTTTACATCTAATATACTAACTATACAGTTTCTCAAGCAGAATTGTATCCAATTTTCATACGTTTACATTTTTTTAAGTATTTCAACTTAGACAATTAAACAGCTTATTTTGTATATTTTTTATTCGTAGATTTGTTTCAATTTTGCTCCAACCCCCGGTCCCGCTTGGTGGTGGGATGGGCACTGTTATTATGAAGTAGTAACGGAACCTCCACCGCCGGTAGCGCCCAAACAAGAAGACGATCTATGTCCGAAGCCTGAACAGAAATTAAGTTAATTTTAATAATATAGTTAAAACAATTTTTTTTATTAAAATATAGTTAAAACAAAATTTGTTATTTTAATAAACAATTAACATAACTTTTTATATATTCCTATCTAT